>OY740768.1:1257911-1370278 GCA_963513935.1 Aphrophora alni | reverse complement strand
TACTTGTAGCGTTTTCTATAGAAGGAATTTCAAGTTTATGAAATTTACATTCCGTTTCCCCCTTGTTGTTTAAAGATAAAAACCTCTTTACTCCCTTAAAGATAAAAACGTTTATGACTCCCTTATAAAAAAGGATATATTATTTAAATATACTTTTAATGGGGTTAATGTTTAAATAAAATTATACCAATATGTCAAAAGTTACTATACTTAATGTCTATCAAAAGTTGAATTATTATTGCTGGTAATAAAATTATTTTTGTTTCTCACTGTAACTTTGTCTATAGGAGGAGTTCCATGTTTATGAAATTTACATTCCATTTTCCCTCTTTTTGTTTATGGCGAAGAAACTTCCGGTCATTAAGAACATTAAAAAAGACACATAGCCACAGAATAGTGTATGATGGTCGGAAGTTAAAAACAGTTGTCGGTCTTGAGAGACCTAATAAGGAGAATGAAAGAGAGAGATCTAACCCAAGACTACAGATACGTTTCCTGGGTATTTTCAAGCTCGTGCTAATTATATTTAACCCCTTTACATTTCAAAACCCTGTTACCCACTGTTTTGCTTTTACTAAATACTATTGCTTTAATAAAATTAATGTTTTTTTATCTTTCAAAGAATATCGGTTATAAAACTGTAATAAATCACAGAGTCTGATATACTTGTTGTTATAAAAGTGAGCCAGGACGAGCAAGGACATTAAAAAAACACGACTGACCTAAATCCAAAATTATCCCAAATAAAAATAGCGTTTTTATATCATTCAACTAAAGTCGATTGTAAAACTGCAATAAACTTCAAATTCAACTGCCTTGACAAGATATAAAAGTGGCACCAGACTGTAACGACCTTGAATACAGGAGTCAGGAGAAATCGATAAGTCTACGGTAATTTAGCGGAGAAATTTCTATAAATATAAGGCTTTAAATAAACACGACTTAAGTTGTTGAAATTAAGAAACCGATATATTAATCATTACTGTTTTAAGTTTAACAAATTTAAGAATATATTTGTTAATATAATTTTGTTTTTCTTATAAATGTTTAGGTATTACATCGATTTGTTTATAAGTATGATATTAAATTTAAACTTAGTACTTTAAGGTACGTGCATTGTTTCATTGTTGATTAAAGGGGAAAATCTCTTAACTATCAACTAAATAAAATTAAGAAAAGAATATATAATAAAGACTCCTGTTCCCTCGAATACTCTAATAGTGTCAGGGTCAATAAGAATAAGAGTTGGTCAAGAGAAATCTGATAGAAAAATATAAGAGAGGGATCTAATTTAAAACTACATTATAAAAGATAGAAATAACTTTTAGAAATATCAGAAATCTATGCTTCTCAAGGGGCAAATATGAAGTTTTCGTTATGTTTCTTATTGATATTTAGTACCATAATAGCTATGAATTTTGTATGGTTATTATTTTGACGATGATTATATATTATGCTTATATTATTATAGAGACGTGTAAAGTTACAAGTTTAATTACGTCTCGGCTGCAAGTTTTCATCAATAGGTGTCTTCGCCGTATCATGAACATTCATTGGCCTGAGATCATTACAAACGAGGATTTATGGAGAGAAACAGGTCAAATTCGGGTGAAACTGCAGATTCGAGAGAGGTAGTGGAGGTGGTTAGAACATACACTGAGGAAGCCAGAGGGAACCATTGAGAAAGAGGCCCTAGATTGAAACCCGAAAGGTGTCTGAAGAAGAGGTCGACCCCGAGAAACCTGGAAGAGGACCATTATTAAAGAAGCAAAAGAGGTTAACAAGACTTGGGGAGAAGTGAAGGCACTTGCTGGAGTTAGGGACAGATGGAGAGCTGTTCTGGACGCCCTATGCTCCAATAAGAGATAAAAGGAAATAAGTCATTATTTTGACGTATTCATCTCTGACTGTCGCTATAAATCCTAGTGGTTCTTGGTTTGTTTCATAAGCTTTCCTCATTCATTTCTCTTTATAGTAAATATGTTACTGAATACTCCAGTTCCCATAAACCTCAGGTTTTCCTCCTCTACCAGGAGACCCATTTATAGTGAGTACGGACATAGATATCCTGAGGAACATGTAGTTATGTAATTTATGATCCATGTAGTTTTGGGATAGATCAATCTCTTTAAACTTTTTTTTAGATATATTTAATTGCAAAGATTGAGATGGATACTTTAGTCTTAATTAAAATAAAAATTATTGGTATAAAATTTAAAATGACAACCATTTAGAAATTTTTCCAATCGGTTTTATTTAATTACACTATTTTTTTTAATTGAAAAGAATTAGCGAATGAAATTCAACAAGCTCCTTAAGCACTATATTTTGCCTGATCTCGTTCACTCCATCAATCGAGTCACTTTACACTTTAGGTTTGGGGTGAAAACAGAAGAAACGATCTAGTGGGATGGGAAAGGACGGTGACAAAATAAATAAAGAAAGATACACCTGGTGGGATTGTGAAATAGTAGAGGCTACAGGAAAGACCTGAAAACAATCTGAAGAAAAAGCTGAGGAAACTGAAGTGGATGCCCACACTGGGCTTTAGGTACGTCAACCCATACACTAAATTTGTTACTAAGACTATAAGTGATGAATGAGGTCACGTGATTTATTTGTTATCAGTCCGAAAGTAAAGGTTAAGTCGTTGGTTTTCTTGCTTCAAAGCTTCAATGAACTGGAAATAACTGATATCAATAACTGTGAAAGGACATCCATCAATCTATCCTTTGCATTGTAGAAAGGGAAATGTATTTGTCTACAGTTGTTGACAAAGTGGCATTTTGTTCATTTAAATTAGTTTGTAAAACAGCTGATTTCTCAACAGTTTCACTTTGCCCACTACTTTGCTCACTCCGAATGGCAACCGAACAAAACGAAATTTAGGTTAAGTTTATTTGAATTGATTTATAATATACAGGAATTGTCCCGTATGTATGTTAGATTAATTCTTACATGTAAAATAACAAATAAACAACCAAACAACGTTTTAAAGTTTAAAAAGGAAGTAATTATTCATGGAGATTATTGACAGTGTATGTACACGGAGAGTATTTTTCGTTTGCCGAGTATTGAAGTTGGCAATCCCGTTTCCTCAACAATACACCTAAGTTATTTGTAATATTCATAAATAACCTCATTTTTGACGTGAGAACTTCTACTCAGTGTTGATGTGTTGTTTAGCACTACTGCTATATTTTGTGTAGTTAGTTTTAAAATATGGACAGTTCAGATTTTTAAATAATCTGAAAAATAAGAAAAATGCTGATATTAAATATCGAATTGTAATAAATTGATTGTTTGTTTGAACACTATTGTATTAAATTAATGTTTTATTAAATTGTGTTACTGCTGAAGTATGTTTTCTATTTGTCATAAAATAACAACTGTTAGACAAAGTATAATGTGCAATTCGTGAGCAAAGTGTCTTTTTTAAAATCGATAACATTTTTCTCTCGTTTAAAAAAGTGCCACTTTGCTCACTAGTTGCACAAATAACTATTGTAAGTGACTTGTCTGAATGGAAAAAATTTATTTATTGCAAATTTCAAATGTATTGTATTTAAAGACAGTTTTTGATGGGTTAAATAAATCAATGAAGTGTGTCTCTAGTTTTAAGATCCAGTGGATAAACAAGGGGTTACAAGTTACTGTCTCACATATACTATGTAGTTTAGAGAAAATTATTTAGTGAGTAGAATCAATCACGTCGGGATATTGCAAAATATCCGTTCATTGTTCTAAAAAGTTTGTTTATAATAGTTCTTGGGAATGTACACATTGTAGCCCGCATCATGAAATACTTTGTACATGCCCGTGATGTTATTTGGATAATTAATCTAAAATTACAAACTCGGTAATTTTCCTTAAACATAAAATTATTAATAAAATAACGTCGTTTCATTAAAATTAGTAGATTTAAGTGCAATATAGACAGAAACACGTGTAGTATTTATTGTGAGTAGATACAAAAATATTTATCTGATGTTGATCTATCGATCATCTTCAAAACGACTTAAAACGATTAATCGAAAACTTCGTTTTATTTTGTAGTTATTTTTTGTCAAAAAATATTTTGTTTCTTGTTGTTTAAAGGCGAAAAACCTTATGGTCATCATCTCCATGTAAAAAAAAAAAAAAAAAAAAAAAAGGAAGAAATGAACATAAAATAAAGACCCCTTGCTCTCGAACTCAACAGGCATAAATGATAAACATGCACACAGATAAATAGATACAAAACTTTACTTGTTATAGAGACTTAAATCAACATAAAAACTAAATATTATGTTATCTGAGGTACAAATATTTTTTAAATTAATTTACTAACAAGTATTTCTTATTAATTTAAATATTGTAAATAATATTTGTTGATGGAATCGTTTAAGTCTAAATATTTAGTTTGTTTCCATCTTAAAAACTACATTATTTCAGTTAATCGTGCGACATACTTTTCTTACAAAATGACAAAACGCGATAGAAGATATTGCAACAAATATCACAGACACAATTTGGTTAAGGTTAGGAACAGGCGTTCCACTAAATCCTCCGTTCCTTCAGTCAGATGACTCTGCAAGTCTTTCTCATCATCAAATTAATCGTGTTCTATCTTTAGAATTGTTTCTAAACTGACTAAGAATTTAAGAGTTTTTTTTATAAAAACAAGATTTTCATTTCGCAAAATTACGTACTTCTTCAATATTCTTACTTATGAAAATGAATTCTGTTATCATTAATAAATCTGTTTTTACAACCATATACCATAAATAAAGTTAAGCGATTGTCAATGCGAATAATTCAGGTAAAACCTTTCACACTTTGTGTGCCTAGAACTACCATCTTTGAATCCCAAAAGACATTCCTTTGAGAAATATGTCGGAAATCTCAAAAGGGTCACCTTTAATGAAAGTCTCTTTGCAAAACATAAACATAATCTTGGAATTAAAATTTATGTCAGTAGGCTTGGTGTGTTGGTATCAACTATTATTATTCACTTTAAATATTACACAGTTTAAATAAATTAATTCGATCATACATTACTAATACAATAAATTTTGAAAGCATAAGTAGGCCTAGTTTAAATCAGCTGTTTGCATTACGTTACAACAATCCTGTTTATAACTTCTCATTTCGCTTTTAAAAATAAGTTGTAGTGGTTCCGAATTGTTTTCTGGTATCTTATTGGATGTATTCTGCAAGAAAAACACTATATAAAAGTTTCGAAGACGATTTTACCCCGTTTCATCGCTAACCTGATTTTTCTGTCATTCAACTTTGAATGTTTATAAGTTAAAAACTGCATTTATAGTTTTTCTTGTAAAAATTTACATGAAAATCATGCATCACATGTTATCTTTCATATTTAAAAAATAAAGTCTGATTCAACATGGCGAATCCAAGATGGCGGACAAAATTAAAAACCTAAAAAAATATAATTGTTTATAATAGGTAGATCGGCATTTGTTTCTACCTTCAAGTACCTCTCAGTTATGCAATATAAAACCGTTTCCGTACTTAAAAATCACCATGTATACAACATAAAATAACAAAGACAATACCCCCCCCCCCCCCCTTATTGTAGACAACGATATAAACGAGTTATTTCGTCGAGCTGTTAACGCCGAGGTTACACAAAGGAAAAAATCAAATAACAATTAAATCCTGGGGGGGGGAGGATGTAGCAAAAGTAAAACTCTCAAGTAAGATCAAATTACATGCTAACTCTCTCAACAATGAATCTGAAAAGCACGTCTCTATCACGTAGTTTCCACTTTCGGTTTTACAAGAAGACGTAATATGATTTACCAAAGCGGTAATTCAATTTTAACAGAGGGTTATTGACATTGTCAGAACTGCTTTTAACTGTGTTTGGTGCTGCCAAATATAATAAACTCTACAATATTCCTCCACTGTCAAGTAATATATTGTTCAAATTATAGTGAAATGTGAAATTGAACGAGCCGAATCAATTTGTTAAATCTGAAGTAAAATAAAAGATTTAAGAGTAATTTTAAAAAGAGCAAATATGAATTTTAACATTGTCGTTATAAATAAATTTAAATTAAATTGGATTGACACATTTGAATAATGTTAGAGATATTTTAAATCTAAATATATATGTTTATATTTATGGAAAATTTTAAATAAAACATCTAAACAATCGTACTTTGTTTAAATAAATGTTTTGCTTAAAAAGATGATATGGAAAATAAAATTCTTTTTTGTAAATACCAAACATTTTTTATCTTTGAGCTGTGCCGACATTTACGGCATTCTCTTGGGCAGCTTACAACAGACTGCAGAATTCGTACATTAAGACTCTACTTCGGTAATAGAACAAATAACTGACCACTCCTTCAACCCTTATCGAGGTCCTTCACCTCCAACCACATTGGCTAAGTAACGGGAATCTTTGACCTATTATGTAATGTTTGTCTTTTCCTTAGTCTGCCGGATGAAATAAATTTATAGAAAATACAAGTGTTTTTCATTTACAATGTAGTTAAACAATAAACTAATATAATTTATTTAATAGGCTGGGAGGTTTTTTAGTGAGTGAAACTCCTGCTACAGTTTTTAATCGATGTTGACGTTTGGTGTCATTGTAAAAGCCTTAGATTGAAGCTGTTTCTGTCCAATAAGTGAGGGAAAGTTGAAGAGATGAAAATTTTGGCCATTAACCCTATCACACCCTTTATTATAAACATCTGTTATATTAAAAACTCTCATCGCTCGTTTGACAAACTTGGAAGTTTTGACAGTCATTGGATCAAAGTCGTAGATAAAAAATTAATAATTTCCACATATTTTTTAAAAGGTTTTACACGCTTACAGGACATGTAGAATCATGAAATTTGGCAGGCATATTGGTACATCAAACTGGCATAAGCATACAATTTTTTATTCTAATTGTCCTTTAAGTGTGTCAAAATATTATATTTTTGGCGGGGAAAATACGATATTTACCAAAAATCAAAAACTCCAGTTCTATCTAAAGTATAACAGTTGGAGATACAAAAAAGTCACAAATAAACTTGTAGATCTTATAAAATCCGTGGAGTGCTGGTGCAATTCGTTCTTCAATAGTCTTACCGTTTAGCTACAATAGATCTCCAAAAAAAGTTCTACATCGACTTGAAAGTTGCGTCCGTTATTTTTGAATTATTTTTCCGGTGAAAATGTTAAAATGTTAACTTTTCGGAATTTTCCAATCGATTACAGGCTAAAATCTATTCATTTTCCAAATTTCAAGTTTCTAGCTTATCTAGAAGAAGGTTATAAATTTGTATAGATAACTCATACAAGGGGTTGTATTATTATATTTGTTCTCATGAAGGAAACAAACCTTTTAAACTACACCAATCAAATATATGATATAAACAAAAGTGTGATTATTTGTGTTATGATTTTTTACAAAATGTGGTATTTATTAGTTCTTTTTAACTGACTTATACAATCAAGAAGATTTTTTAATTCATCCACAAGGCAACTACATGAAAATTATGACTGGACTTAACAATAAGGAAACGAAAATAGATTTCGTATAAACGTAACTAAAGTTGCTAAGCGAAATTATACCATGTATATTGAATCATGAATAAACTCTTCAAGTTTACAACTGTTTTAAAATTTAAAATATCGCTCTGTTTCGACAATGAGTAGGCTAATAAATCAGTTAAATGACATTCCATTAATCATTGTGCTTTATAGATTTATATAATTAAATACAATAATTAAATACTTCCCAATTTTATAAATTTGATTTAATTTGGGTCTTCAGGGGTTATATTAATTTTATAAACAACATAATTTTTAATTTTGGTATTACGATAACTACCCGCATCTTTTGGATTATACAATAATGTCTTACGATATGACGATAACAAACTTGATTAACCGTGGATTAATATGACGATAACCGATATGACGATATGACGATATGACGATAACAAACTTGATTAACCGTGGATTAATATGACGATAACCGATATGACGATATGACGATAATAAACTTGATTAACCGTGGATTAATATGACGATAACCGATATGACGATATGACGATAATAAACTTGATTAACCGTGGATTAATATGACGATAACCGATATGACGATATGACGATAATAAACTTGATTAACCGTGGATTAATATGACGATAACCGATATGACGATATGACGATAATAAACTTGATTAACCGTGGATTAATATGACGATAACCGATATGACGATAATAAACTTGATTAACCGTGGATTAATATGACGATAACCGATATGACGATATGACGATATGACGATATGACGATAACAAACTTGATTAACCGTGGATTAATATAACGATAACCGATATGACGATATGACGATAATAAACTTGATTAACCGTGGATTAATATGACGATAACCGATATGACGATATGACGATAATAAACTTGATTAACCGTGGATTAATATGACGATAACCGATATGACGATATGACGATAATAAACTTGATTAACCGTGGATTAATATGACGATAACCGATATGACGATATGACGATAATAAACTTGATTAACCGTGGATTAATATGACGATAACCGATATGACGATATGACGATAATAAACTTGATTAACCGTGGATTAATATGACGATAACCGATATGACGATATGACGATAACAAACTTGATTAACCGTGGATTAATATGACGATAACCGATATGACGATAATAAACTTGATTAACCGTGGATTAATATGACGATAACCGATATGACGATATGACGATAATAAACTTGATTAACCGTGGATTAATATGACGATAACCGATATGACGATATGACGATATGACGATAACAAACTTGATTAACCGTAGATTAATATGTCGATAACCGATATGACGATATGACGATAATAAACTTGATTAACCGTGGATTAATATGACGATAACCGATATGACGATATGACGATAATAAACTTGATTAACCGTGGATTAATATGACGATAACCGATATGACGATATGACGATATGACGATATGACGATAACAAACTTGATTAACCGTGGATTAATATGACGATAACCGATATGACGATATGACGATAATAAACTTGATTAACCGTGGATTAATATGACGATAACCGATATGACGATATGGCGATATGACGATATGACGATAATAAACTTGATTAACCGTGGATTAATATGACGATAACCGATATGACGATATGACGATATGACGATAACAAACTTGATTAACCGTGGATTAATATGACGATAACCGATATGACGATATGACGATATGACGATAACAAACTTGATTAACCGTGGATTAATATGACGATAACCGATATGACGATATGACGATAACCGTGGATTAATATGACGATAACCGATATGACGATATGACGATATGACGATAACAAACTTGATTAACCGTGGATTAATATGACGATAACCGATATGACGATATGACGATAACCGTGGATTAATATGACGATAACCGATATGACGATAACCGTGGATTAATATGACGATAACCGATATGACGATATGACGATAACCGTGGATTAATATGACGATAACCGATATGACGATAACCGTGGATTAATATGACGATAACCGATATGACGATATGACGATAACAAACTTGATTAACCGTGGATTAATATGACGATAACCGATATGACGATATGACGATAACCGTGGATTAATATGACGATAACCGATATGACGATATGACGATAACCGTGGATTAATATGACGATAACCGATATGACGATAACCGTGGATTAATATGACGATAACCGATATGACGATATGACGATAACCGTGGATTAATAGGAGGCATGGTGAGGTGAGTCATTATCTGACCATGTTGTTATCAGGACATGGGGTTTTTTGGGGAGTATCTCAATAAAATGAAAAAAAGGGACAGCTCAGAATGCTTGTGGTGTGGCAAACAAAAGGATGACGTCCTTCACACGTTTTTCGAGTGCAAGGAGTGGGATACGAAAAGGCAACAACTAATAAGAGAAGTTGGTAATATAACTACAGATAATGTGGTGGAGATTATGCTTCAGAGTAAATACACCTGGGAAAAGGTGGATAAATTTGTAGAGGCAATTGCAGTAGTAAAGAGAAGAAAGTTCAATGATTTTTAGGTATTAGAGATCTGTTAGCATGACACCCACTTTGAAGAATGCTGAATAGGCGATGCCAAAGCGGGAGGTCAAGAGGAAAAGAGGAGGTTTTTTAGTCGGTAAGAGTCCGGCACAACCTGGGCAGGGCCCGGGTAAGAAAAGGTCCATGATGGATTTTTCCTTCCTATATAAAAAAAAACAAAAAAAAACAAACAAACTTGATTGAGTTAGGTTGAGCTGTATAGCACTTCTTAAACTACTTCTTTAAAAAAAAACAATTAGGAGTTACAGAAACAATATTTTTATTTAAAATAACTAAACAACGATTTTTGGTGACATCGTATAAACTCTCTCAGAGTACACGTAAGAAATTAAAACACATTTCTCTTTTATTGAGAGACTTTAATGTTCTACTTGGCTCTTATAAATGCGGATATATTGGTTTCTCTCTTGTGCAATTTATATTATTGCATACACAAATCAGTAAAAATGTTTCAGCTTTTTTCATTTCTTTTATCTGACAAAATTAATGAAATTAACAATAGTTTGGCGTCCCTATGGTATACAGAAGTAAATAAAAATTGGTTGAGAAACAAACCTAAACGATTTGTGTCACGATAACTTGCATGATTATCACCAAAGTTTGTGAGACGGTCCACAATAAGGCGACTGAGTTCGTTGATCTAATATCAGTTTCAGGATGGCGCCACATTATTTTTTAAATATATTTTAATCAAACGATTTTCGTGAAACTCTGTTTACACAAACTGGACTGAGACAAAACGTTTTATACCAAAACACACAAAAATCATGACATACATATTATTAATTTTCATAAATTTTCTGCTTATTAATTTTGTTATAAGTAAATTAAAAAGATATGTGGTCAATAAAAGAATATATATTGAGTTTTTTTTGTAAACAAGAGGTCTCGAAAAAATAATAAAATCGGTACATTTTAGAAATTCTGAATTTAGTATCATCAAATTTTATTTAAATGTAGCCTTCAAAAACCTAAACAAAAACTATTAGTCACTATTTTCCAAAATTTCAATTTTTCAAGTTACCTGTTAAAAACGAAGATATGAACTCTAATCTCGAGATCTATTAATTTGAAAAAAATTATCTGTACAACCCAAAGTAATTTCAAACCTCAAAAAAATTGCTGTTCTTGAATAAATTTGGAATTACCCAAAAACAAAACCTAAATACTGTTACCTTAGTAACATAATCTGCATATTAGCATTACAGTATCAAAAAATCTTAGTGTGTCCTAAAATCTCCAGAGTTGGTGCACACAAATAATTTAAATTTAAGTGATTAAGTACCACAAAATGTACTTTTTGGAGTATTCACGACTATTTCACCCTTCTAGGAGTTGGCGCCAGGGGGTTGAATTTTTGAAACTAAAATGTAAACCCCAATTGAATTTTGTTTATTGTTTTTGAAACAAAATCCTGCAGAGGATTTTAAACAGAGGTTTCTATTTTAGGCCGTTTCCAGTTAATTTTATTTTATAAAATGTTCGATATTGACACCAAGAACATTTGAGTATATTTTATCCTAATTTCTATTCTCGTCTTACAATGGCCAGTATTTATGGTGTTACGCTGACAGACATAGATTACTCGTTGTCTCAGTACTTTTTAATTAACGGGTTTTGATAGAAATACCCGATATTTTTTGTATCACAAAGAAATTAAAGGAATAAGGTCCGAGGACCATGGTGGCCAGCCCATAATCCTGGAAGTTTAATTCAATGTCCAAAAAATACAATTAATCAGATATTCCCTCACATGTAAAAAACGTTTAGGGGTGCCCTTCCGTCTGGAAAATAGGAAATTGTCACCTTCAATGACACTTGGAAACATATTTGAATCTACAAGGGTCCATTGAGGATAACAGAAGAAGGATTCAATTACATTGTTTTCCATAATTCTGGCTCATAATTTAATTTCTGTAAGTGATGAGTATGAGCCTCTTCAAACCAATAGGATTTTGATGAAATCAATATCGGCCATTATGATTATCGACTGAACTATTTTTGAAAAAACTTTCCTCTTCACTAAAACAAATCCGATACGAGTTGTAGCTTCTCAATCAAGTACAGTATATCTTCGTTCAATTGGAATCTACGTTCCTGATAACCATCATGAATGGCTTGTAAAAGGCGGACTTTAAAGAGATGGAATTTCTGATTTCTTAGAATCTCATGTACTGTAGATTTATTTGCACCTCCATCGCAGCAATTCGAACTGATTGCATCGGTTGTATAGAAGCTGTGCCTAAACTGTAACTTGTAGCTTTTCTGTTTTTACAGATGGAAGACCAGATCTTGAAGCATCTCTCACGCTAAAGGTTGTACTAAACTAGATCACATTTCTCAAGTAACTAAGCAAAACTGATCTGTCTACCAAGATTCATTCAACACTCTGGATGTTTTCGATTAGCTTGTCCAAAGAAGAAAATTACTTCTACTTTCTGTCCATTAGACTGAACTAGTGGAAGAATAAATAATCTTCTCAATACATGAAAAACAAAATATTAGAAAAGAAAGTTTATTAATTTAGGTAAAAAAGTAAAATTGGATAAGATTATTTGTAAAATATTCCTCACTTTTATATAGTTTGCTTCTAGTTTTATACTAGTCTCCTTACGACGGACACATCCGGTTTGCCCAATTTTTTTTTCGTTTTTCAAGACGTAACAATGATGTAAAATTCAGTATGGGTTTAAATTTGAGATTCAAAAGTTCAACCTCCTAAATACTTTAACTACTCCTATGTAGCTTAACTACTCCTTAAAGGTGAATAGGTCATGAATATTCAAAAAAGTCAATGTTTAGTATTTTTACAACCACCAAAATTTCGTTGATTTTTCTTCACCAATTCCGGAGAATTTAGTCCTTACTAAGTCGTTTTGTATAATTTCAAAAATATTATTTCCTTGAAATACGAGCTTTGACAAACATTTTTTTTTTAAATAATTGACATTCTACGAACAAAAACCAACTTTTACTTAAAAGTTAAATACTTCTGAAAAATATTGAAAAAGTAAACTACCCCGTTACAGTTTTCAACCCTCAGGGAACAGACTCTCAAAAACAAGAAATAATTGTAATAAGAAATGTGTTTTATAAGTCTCTAACACAGGGGAGTCATTTCCCAACTGAATTCCCAACCGTGCTGTAACATTTCTAATTTTGTCATTTTTCATTTCTACATCTTGAAAAGATCGAGTATTTACTTTTTATCTTCAATTTTGACAACTATATTTACTTCTTATTTATAAAAGTAAAGCGTTAGCAAAGTTTTTCACTGACGCAACCAATTTAAATGAAATTGTATAAGTAACTGAAAGTTACACCACAAGCCTCAAGATTCATTCTATATTTTAATATATTCAAGAAAGTATCCCAGCGCACCTGACTATAGAAACTACAACTACAAACAGCTGATCGATATTAGTGGTTCTATGGACAGTTGATTTCGCTCCTTGTACACTTTCATATATTTAATGAACCATCCGTCTAAACCCAAATCTAATACCAAGAAACAGCTAATAACGCCCATCACATCACTTTCTGTATACTACTTGTACATATTGCCAATGAGTATTTTTAAACATACAAAAACCATACAAAAATACCATTACTCTTATTGTACATACCCTCAAAAGTACTGTAACAAAATATAAACATTAAAAAATAAGCCACCATAGGTCTATAACATTAAACACCAAACGGTTAAGCCTTTTACAAAAGCATTCGTTACGAAAACATTAGACAGACATTTAAGACCCACTCCTTTGATCTCACAATATCACAAAGTAGATCTTGAAAAACTTTGTACAGTGTTCTCCAAAAAGTATTTATCAACAAAAGATACATAGATGAAAAGCAATGCACATTGCAGATTGCCTACTTTGCGCCTTGTCTAATGTCAGCTGATTGTCATTGCCTGTGATCCTATAAGACAAAATGATTTTATTCTGAAAGTACATTTAGAGATTACACTGTCAACTGTGCATTCATGTTCAGTTCTGTTTTGCTCAGTTCATTTTATTGTAATTATAACTAATGTTACAAGAAAAATTTAGTTTTTCGTTTAAAATTATTGGGGGTCTGTTTTAAATTGTTTATATATTTTAAATTCCTCTAGTATATTTAATTTGCGCCCCATATTATTTTAATGTAAAATAATCATGGTTATATTGATGTTTCCATACATGTGGTCCATATCCATTATATGGGCTCCAAATTTGGATGCGTTTTTCTCATATTATTATGAGGAAGGTGTTCTTTAAACCGCTTCCTAAAGTTTCTTCCAGTTTGGCCCGTGTACGTTTGGGCAACCGTGGCAATAAAATAAGAATAACATTTCCACTATTGACGACAAACCAAGTAAGTTTTGTAGTTATTAAGTAAGTGGTTCATTAGACAGAAATTTCATAATTATGAATAACAATGTCATAATAGTTTTCTGACAAAATTATTTTAAAAAATATATATATTTATGAAAATAGTAATCGTTTATTTCATTAATATTTCAAAAACATGAAAGGGATGTAACCCAAGACTAGATGAAAGTGTTGATCCAGTTAGTCGCTCCGTATTACCTTATAGGTAAGTGACTAAAGATCGAAGTTTAAATAAGTTATTTTATGTTTAAAGACAAATTTAAACGACGACCAATTTGAAACGGGTTGATTATTTGAGTTACTCTTTTCTTAAACTATAGTATCATTTTACTTGTTTTATTTGATTTGTTTCAGTAATTTCAAAGCAAATGAATCACAGTCAGTTGGACGAGTTCCCAAACGGAGTTTAGTATTTTTACAACCACCAAAATTTCGTTGATTTTCTTCACCAATTTCGGAGATATTAGTCCTTACTAAGTCGTTTTGTATAATTTCAAAAATATTATTTCCTTGAAATACAAGCTTTGACAAACATTTAAAAAAAAAAATAATAATTGACATTCTACAAACAAAAACCAACTTTTACTTAAGAGTTACATATTTCTGAAAAATATTGAAAAAGAAAACTACCCCATTGCAGTTTTCAACCCTCAGGGAACAGACTCTTGAAAACAAGAAATAATTGTAATAAGAAAATGTGTTTTATAAGTCTCTAACACAGTCTCTAACACAGTCTCTAACACAGTTGGGAATTCATTTCCCAACTGAATTCCCAACCGTGCTGTAACATTTCTAATTTTGTCATTTTTCATTTCTACATCTTCAAAAGATTGAGTGTTTATTTTTTATCTTCAATTTTGACAACTATATTTACTTCTGAATAACCTGATGTCTTAATAACAAACCTGACGTCTTAAGAGTTTTAAAATTTAATATAGTGTATTTTATATTGTGTTGGAATCTATAATCCGCTAGTTAATTTGGTATCATAATTCAACAAACTAATTTCATTTATTTATTATTTAAGTGACATTCATCTTCCCACCTGTTTAAAACGAACACTTCAAAAAAGTTGTATACTCTTACTTTCTATTTTACATATTAAAGTGGACATTTTTCTTTCATTTTTTCCTTCTGTTTTCCTAATATATTTATTGCCATGTTCTATTTTTCTATTAAAATATTTTTGTAATTACATAAGAGTATTATGGAAATTGTGTGTAAAGTCATATTTTGTTCACGCCAGTATTAAAAAAAACAATACAATTATTCTACAGCAGATCTATTCCTTCAGGATAAATTATTAAATATCTCAGTATATCTGTTCCGACTTATTTTAAATTGTCAAGTTTTAGATTTTTAAAGAACTCAAGTAAACATTAGATTTAAAATAACTTTTTAAGAAGAATGTGTAAAAAATAGCATAGTCCGAAAATTTATGAAACTTTACTACTTTTGTAAAACAAAATATTTATTGTTTTATTCACTCAGTTATAGTTTGGTATCGGTTTTACGAGGGCAAGTTAAAATTGATGTAAGCAAAACATAATGAACTATTTGTTTTTTTACTTAGGTATTATGAAAATTATTTTAGTAATTAAAATTGTTGTAAGTTCCTATTGTTTACTGGCATACTGCTTTTCTTCTCATATTGTCAACTCGTTAAATATCATTATTTCTCTATTTCTATGTACAATATCGTGAATTAAAATTTAATTCACTACAGAGTAAAAACCATAACATTCTGCAAGTACCCGATTTGCACAGTTGAACGCCATCTTTATTTATGACTCCATTATCCTAATTCCTGCACTTAAGTGGAGACTGTTTTAGATTTGCTTTGTTTTACTGTGAAGAAATTAAATCCGTATTACTGTGCAGAATGAACTGACTTATCCATAGCATTAACTTTCAAAATTGGTATTCAGATTTGTAAATTTAAATTGATCACAAGTTCTAGTAAATGTATAATAAATTCTATAATATTAAATTATAAATGTTAAAAGCGATTTTGTAAAATCAAAAAGTACCGTGAATAAAAAGTAACAAAAAAATTAAACCTTTTTATAATGTGTTAATTAATTATCTTAATACACATTTTATCATCAAAATTTAAGTCAATCGAACAAAATTACAAAAAAATTAAAACATAATTACTAATTTTTTTTTAAGTATTTATATTAAACAAACAAAACAACAACAACAAAAAAAAAGAAAACATTTTATTAATGACTGAATCGTGTTTTATTACTTAAGATTTGAAAAAATTAATTAATAAAATATATTTATCACTACTTAAATTCTTCTCTGGTTCATTTTCTATTAGAGGAAAATGTTGATTGCGATTCTAGATTTGTATGTCTGTTTGTAGTTAACATTTTCAATATTTTAGTAAGAAATTTATACTCACTTTAAAACTTTTCCTCTCGACATTTATGTATTTCAAGAATACAAAGTTGCTGTCCTTGAGAACGCGTGTATTCAATCTCAAACAATATTTCACAACAAAACTCTTTGTGACAGTATCTTTTAAATATTCCATCCTCCTCCGTCAGACAAAATAACGATTTAAAACGATTTTACATTGTTTCAGAGAGTTATATTGGTTTCCAGGTACTCAAACATTTTTGCGAGACAAATAGATTAAAATATTTCATTTGTCAATCTCTTTTCATTATCATGCCAGATGTCTCAAATTTTAGCAATTGAAAATTTTTAACCAACAGTGCTTTGTTGTTTATTTAGCCAGCATGAAGTTGATTTCTTTCGATAAATGTGAATGGTTACGTATTCAGGGATATTGTGACACAACTTGTAGCTTTACAGGAATCAGATGAACCATTATGTTACAGAGCCGTGAAACAAATTGTTCAATGGAGGAGTATACAGGCGATCCATAACTAAATATTTGTGGCACCAAACGTAACTAATGATGAATTTTTAAGTTTTGAAATTTATCTTTAACATTTAACCACAAAATTTAAGTTACAAAGATGAAAAACATGTTACAGTTATGGTCAAAATATCCCCATATAGAGAGCAATTTAAACAACATGTATTTGGGTGTTTCATTAATGGATAGAAACAATTAAAACAAATTTGAATTCAGGAGAATTTTAGTTTTTCCCTTATCAATACTTTTTTATAAATACATCAGAAAAATAAAATAAGTCTTTACTCTAATAGTTGTATATATTTAAATCAAAACACTCTTATAAAACGTATTGATTAGTAGGAACGCAGCCAAGTTTCAAAATAAACTCCACGCTTGTGTCTGATGTAGGTTTAGGTGTACTCTTAAATTATTGAAATCTACTTTTTAATAACTATCGTCTATATTAATTTTCTTTTTGTGGCAATTAATTAATTGCCATACGTTTCTTTTCTTGTAATTGATACACTGGTTTAAACTTGAACTTATATTTAGAATATAATTGACTCAATATAGCATAACCGATTAAAGAAAATGAGGCCTAAAGTAGCTTCAATACCAATTTTTGAAGTATATATATTGAATTTTCAGGATTGTGTTTTCTTAAAGAAATTAAGGGGTAATATAAACAAAAATTGATTCTGTGAAGTAATATTTTTGTTAGGTAAAATCAAATTATAGTTTTGACGGTTAACATAATATTTGTGCTTAACATAATGTAAAACAAATTATATACTTTCTGAAATATCACATATGACGGAGATTACGCCGACATTTTGTCTATCAGGTCTATTCGACGAAAATAATAAACATCATTTTTTTTTTTTGCAATATAGATAATTTCTCTGTATTTATTTTAAGATTGAGAAAATAAAAGGAATGAGAAAAGGCGAAAAAGAAAAAGTCTTTTCGTCGCCAATACACACCATAGAGTCAGTAAATAAACACTAAATAAACTTTTCCACACAGCGCGACCTTGACTGGGCACGGGTACAACACGGGAAGTTGTCTGATTATTGATTTCCCTTACTGAAGGTTACTACGTCTGGTGCCACTTTTATATCTTCTGACACCAATTTATCTGATAATCTATTTAATTTATTACGTTATTTCAGATATTAAAAATCAATTTTATATTAAAATGTGGAGAATTAATTTTAGATGTAAATATAGATTTATATAGTCCTTAAATTCAAGCATTATTCTGAATGATGAGTTTTAGTTTTATCTAAATCCTTGTTACAGAAACACGATGGATGGATCTTTGGTGGGAAAGTGATCATGTTTTTGAACACGGTCGTAAAGACGCTCCGTAGGTGACAGTCCGCTTGGTGTATACTCAACGCAAGTCAGATTTTCATTTTCTTTAAATTAAGAGAAAGCTGAGCAGTAACGCAAGAGGAAACATTAATAGAAGAATTAGTAGGATGTCAGTTACGTTGCTGCGGGTGCAACACAAATTAGGGAGAGATAGAACTGTACGTTTATGATGAGCCACTGACGATAAGGCTGAGCCTCAACAAATCAAAACAACTAGGTCGTAGAAAAAAAGCTGACCTTGATAGTGGAGTACCGTTGTGTCTCCGAGGTGGTGGAAAACATTTCATTTCAATCGAGGTTTGGCCTTGTCGATTCTATTTGCAAAATTTATCGCGAAGAAGCAACTCCACCTCGCAGAACATTCAGATTTATGCAAATGGCGACCCCAACTTCTTGACCATCGTTATCATTTTGTGGTGAGTCTTGTGTTTACAAATACTACCTAAAAGTGACATTGCATTGAACATCAATTGACTTACTTTTTTGACTTCCTTTGGCTGTCACATTCCGAATACCACAAGACCAACAAATCACCAAACAGACCTCGGTCAACCTCGTCATACCTTACGAACAAGATACCTGAACTAAGTGCAACGGGAACTCAAATAGCAGTTCCTCTCTACGTATTCAGAGTTTTGAAATTAAAAACCCTGTTTTGGTATGTAATGCACCCTCACTCCAGGCTTTGCTCCTTGTGATTTTTAAATATTTTAAAACTCAAAATGGCGCTAAAAGTACCCCATATTTGAAACAATTAATATTCGACTAGCGTTGAGTAAAGTATCTCAATAACAAGCTAACTAGGCCTTCTCTAAGAGCGAAACAAAATCCTTCCCAATCTTTTCTAAGAGAGTCATATTTAACAATTTTCTTATTTACCAAAAGATGAACTCAGGTTATATCTGCCCTTAAGAGACTGTTCCACATCTCTTTTATTAAATTCTTATCTACCATAGAATTACTTCACACTTCCATACGCTTTACTGCCTAAGTTTTTTTACAAAGAATTGTTACTTATGTCTGATTTTATAAAACAACTATATTGACAATATTTTCTTTTATACATATTTAATCGTACATCCGCAATTTTTATTTTATAAAAACCGTGAACGGAAAAGTGTATTTAAAAAAATAACGTTAGTAAATAAAATTGAAATATTTTAGATATTGGAATAACGATAGTGGCCATTTTAGGTTTCGTTGTGTAATGAAGGACATAATATTTCACTGCCAACTTAAAACTTTGAAGCAAGTTTACAACCATGTACAAATGTGAAATTATAGCAGTAAACATTACTTCATAACCTCCTTAACTTATAAACAATACATCAATTTGTTGGCTTTAATATTAAATTAGATGTAGAACACAGGAGATACAGAGGTATAAATCCTTAGTGACAAGATAAATCTAAAGGAATGAGAAACTCAGTTTCCTTGGCATTTGTGACGCAATGTCTGATGGAATATTCCAGTAGGAGTTGATTAATTTATAAAACAATACAATATATTGACTTATTTCTATTGACTTGTTAGTAAACACTGTTTAAATGTTTTTAAACAAATGAAACTAAAGCAGCTGGTAAGTCGAAACTTTCAATCAGTACAAATTGTGACATACAAAAATTTATAATTTCTTTAATAGCAGAAATGTTAAAATTGTATTTTCAAACTTGTCAAGTTATGTATTTCTTTAAAAAAAATACTATTTAGGAAGCGGATTTTAACTCCACATACCACAGCTTAAAAGACATTTTGTTCTACTACAGTTCATTTACCCCTGAAAATAATGTATAAAACAAAACATTTTCATACCAACATGTTGCTTTATTCCTATTGACTTTCATGGTATAACTTAAATAAATGGATAATTAATATTTATGAAACAAGGAAATTTGTTTTGCACAGTACTATTTGTATGTATTAATAATATTATGCAATTACAATTATTAGAACCCTTTATTTTCCTTTTGGAAATATTAAACAAATATTAATCTATCAGAAAAAGAATGTTTCTTTCTATTCTTCATTCCAACTTAGTTTTTCATATTACACATACGAAATGAAAGAATATTAGAACTAATACAAACCCAAACTAAATGGATGGTTAAGTTGTGAATATAATGACTATGAGATAAATACAATACCATTACTTTTTGAAATTTTAAATAATTAATAGATAGGTAAGTTCAGTATTGTTTTTTAAAGAGATTTTGACTTTTTGTAAGTTATTCAAGTTAGAAACTTTTGAGGTTAAAATAGCCCGCGATTGATAATTGTGATTTGATGTATATTGATTGATTTGTTGTCGCTCACTAAATAATTTACATTATTTTGTTTGTAGATCTAGTACATTTATCAGTTCTTAGGTAGTTCAAATTAAAATCTCTTTCTTTTATTGTTAGATTTTATTATTAATTATGGGACAATTTTTTTAAAAACAGTTCTGCTTTTATACTTTTTAATTCCTATAAGCAAACATGCAAACCCACCTTTTTCTTTTCCTTCTTCTATTTACAACTTTTAATTCTTTTGCTCTTATTATTAACTTCCCTTTTATTACATGTCAAATTATATATTTACAAATTGAAATTATTATGATGATGTATGATATGAAATGATTTTATGTTAATGGATTATAGGGTATGAAATGTGATTATTTACAAGTTAATCTTCGTGAGATGAAGTTTTATCCGTTTATTTATATTATTTATAACTGTGGAATTTCCTATCATCACAGTTTATGTGACTTTTATTATGAATTAATTTTAAAATGAACGTACACGATTGGTGTACAGTAATATTTTCAAAGGTATAACTTAATAAACAGTTCTCAAACTCGCTTACATACCACGAAACAAAACTACACAACAATATAGCTCAATATTGAAGCTGTAATACGAACAAATTTCAAAAATGTTATTTTTATTTTAACGACTTTGATCAAGTTTTAATAAAATGTAGTCTTTAAAGACTGAAGCAATATGTTGATCTTCAAAGTTGCCAATTAGAGGTTTATTAGTTATTAAGAGAATCGTACATCATGAGCGTTATAAAAATCTCAAAAACGACTCAAATGATATCTATCAAATTGAAACTTACGATTTAAAACTCAAAATAATGTAAAACTATAATCAAGAGATAATTCCGGCTAGTGAGTTTAGAAAAACTAAAACATAGCCTACGGCGTTTTTTTTAAAATTTATTTTCATTAGAGGCAACGTTTAGCAAAATTTCATAAACATGAAAACTGATTTTTAGAAAACTAGAAATTAAAATTTGTTTCTAGTGGGAATCAACTGAAAATTTAAAAAAATTATAAAGAATAAACGCTTCCAGATATAAGCTCAAATATGCCTATATAACAAATTTTGTAAAAATCTGAACATCTGTTTAAACGCTACTCAAACCATGGAAGCTTAAGACTGCCAAACGGACAACAGCTCTCCAATACACTTTATCCTGACACTTTATCCTTTTTAAAATATATTTAAACACTTTCCTATGCTGTCCTTTTAGTAGAAACGTGGGCGCCTTAGGGTCTTATATTGTTGGTTTTTCCTGCACAACCTTTTTTAATTTCCTGTATCTGTTTTCTTTGCACATGGCCAATCCATCAAAGTCTTTTAGCTTTTATTTTGATAAGGACGTCCGACTCTTTACGTAACTCAACCTTTGTTAATATAATCCATTCAGTGGATGTAATTTCGAAGGCAAATTTTTCCTACATATATTGTGCGTTCCAAAATACTTTATACTATGGTTAACATCAATGTCACTCAAGCATAAATTGAAATTGGTAAAATCAATGTTTTTTATACAAACAAAAATAGTATTTTTCAAAACATTAAATATCTACCATATACGTTTAGATTTGTAATATAAACTTCCAGGTTATGTCATTTCTTGAGTTTATCATAAATCTTAGATAACTCACATTTTGACCGTCTCAAACACGAGTATATAATCACAAATCACTGTTCTGTTCTAAGGTTAAGATAATATTGTGTTTTATTGGTATTTACCTTGATATTAATATTTCAAGTAATGCTTGCAAAGATTTAAAACGTAGGAACATATACTTGTTATTTCCAATTAGAAGTATGTAATCTACAAAGCCAGGATATCTTTCTTACGCCAGCATTGAACAAATTCTATTATTTAATTTGTTAATAATATACTAAATCAAATAAATGTCATTAAACATCCTTCCTTAACATCGGTTTCATTTTCTTTTCTCTCAAATTGGGTTTTTACTCCACGTTTAGTATTTTAAATTCACCTTATTTAATTTTAAAAAATGTTCGATATCTCCATTTCTTTTATATTAATATTGCCACAAAGATGAACTTTTCTAATAGAATATAAACTTTTTGTGTAAACTAAAATATCTGCTACTTAAACTTTGTACTACACATGTGTAACCGATAAAACGAATTCTGAAATATGCGTAATTTATTATAACTCATTTAATATTTAAATATCTCAAAACAGGTGATGTAATTCATTAAAAATTATCAAGTTAAAACCTATACTATTTATGATCGGAAACCATATGAAAACTAAGATTTCATTGAACTCTAAGGAAAAATAATAAAACATCCCTGAGTTTATGAACATTTTTGTTGGCAGTTTCTTTTTTATTATCTAGAATTTATAATATTTATTGTTTTTAACAGTGACAAAATTTGGAGTAATTAAGAAAGCATGACCCTTTTTTCCATTTTTCAGGTATTTAAAAATATGTCTTTTAGAAATTTATATTGTTACCATTATAGTGTTACTAATTTCATCTCAATAAATAACTAAATTTGTCAATTTCAACGTACAAAATAAAATATAATTGACTATAAGCTACAAAACATTAAAGTTTCCTATACAAAGCTGAACACCTTCTTGATTTATAATTCTTTTAACCTAATTCCTGCATAGTTGAAACAGTTTTACATTTACGTTGATTTACTGTGGAAAAATAAGTCCGTATTACATTTACTGTACTAAATGAAATAACTTAATATTGTAATTTTGTACTTAATTCGTCTCTTTAAATTTAATTTCATCACAAATACTAGTAAATCTATAACGAATTTCGTCAAAACACATTGCAAACATTAAATACTCTTTTATTAAATATCGTAATAAACTGACAAACTTACCATTTTCTAATGTGAGATAGAAATTCTTTTTAATACAACTTGACAAAACACTTTCTATGTAAATCAATATTCAGAATTCTTATTAACCAATTTATCTGAAAAAAAAGGAACAAACAAACAAACTAGTCTTCTTATCTAATTATAAAATACAAACTAAATAAAACAAAACCAATACACGTTTCACTTGTAAGGAAGTTTCAACGGATAAGTGTGGTAACATTAATAGTACAGTAATTGTCACCTCCAGTAGACAAAGTATTGCTACTGATATTTATGTATTTGTTGAATACAATGTCGTTTCCTCGAGAACAGTCTCAAACAGTATTTATCAACAAACCCTCTGTGACTGTGCGAAGATCGTTTAAATATTAAATGTATCTCCGACAACGATTCCTACACTACACAACCTTCCTCGAAAGATAGATTCACTAAAAACGAAAAGGTCGACAATTATCTTGCAAAATAGATGGCACTGCAAAGATCAATGGCATTCATGTGGAACAATATTGTAAACTTAACCTTGAATTTGTATATATACAAATTGAAATTGATATATATATATATTGAATTCCTATCAATTGAAATTCATAAAAGGAATTTATGGACGATGAATCTGTTGTGTCTAGGTAATTAAAGGTCAACATTAGAGAAAAATTGAGTTTGAGAATTATTATTTCTTTCTATGCTATCAATTTTGAAAAACAATAAAAGTACTTTCGGAAATGTCACTTGTGGATATACACCCGAACATGTGTACAAAGTTTTCTAATCTATCAGATTCCATTGTTAAAAATAATAAATAGTGTATCTATTAATCATAAAACGTTTCTGTATTTATATAAAGATTAAGAAAGTAAATGGAGTGATTTGAATCCTACAACTTTTATTTATGTTTCAATTTTTAAAACACTTAAACGATTTTTTTCACTTTTTAAAAATAAACTAGCATACATTGATTAGTATATACTTTATATACAAACGAGAAAGAGTTAATAAATGAAATTCATAATTTTTTAATTATTTTAATGTAACTGAATAATCGAAACGAATATTTAAAAAAATTATTTATTTTCTATATTTTCTTATCTAATGAAAGAAATAATGTTTCAAAACCTAATTTAAAACCTGAGGCAGAATCAAATGTTTGCAACAAAACACGTGTTTGGAATTGCGCTGTAAGGTATAGGATACGCTGATGTCAACTGACAATTAATTGTGTTTCTCTCCTGCAACGCCTTACTCACTGAGAACCTCGTGGAATATCTTGTTTAGGTTAACATTATCTTTTGTCTCTTTTGTTATTAACAAGACCTTAAATTATTATATCCCTTAACTTTTAAATAATAAATATTATCATCTCTATACTTCCTTTAACATTACTCTAGAAGTTATTTATACATTTTGTTACTTTGTATACAAGACAACATGTTTTCAAACCTTCGTGATACGATAAATCTATAGAAATCAGAATCTCAGTTTCATATTGATTTGTTACAAAATGGATGCTGGAATATTCCAGTGAAAGCAGTTCTTGAATTTATAAAATAAAACATATCCATCTCAACATATATCTTTAATTCTATTAATTCAGTATAGCCTTTTTTGTTAAATGTCTAGTTCTAAAGTTAACTTTAATTTAAAATTTTTCAATTGTGGTAATTTTGGAACCTGTTGGGTTGCAGTTATGAAACCTAACATACTTACTGAAACCAACAAAACAAAACAATATACCCACGTTTTGTTAAATTCTGTATAGCCGTTTTTGAAAAGCAATCTTTTTGTTAAATGTCTAGTTTTATAGTTTATTAAATTTAATTTTAAGTGCTTTTATTAAATTCCGTTTAATTTCCATGGAATTTGTGAGCTTTGTTTTGTTGTATGTTAAAAAATCACATAAATTAATTGATATAAATCAATTAGAGTTTGAACTTACTTTTAAAACACACGATATGTCAATGGTTATAGCAAACGAAAAATAGTATATTTGCGCAGGTAAAAGATTAAAAATTTAGAGAAAAACTCTACAAAATAAAAGACATCATTGAATGTTGTTCGATAACTAGTAATCATAGAGTCGGTTTTATCAATTAGTGAAATCAACAGTTAAGTTATGCCACAACTTGTGGCACTAGAGGAATTTTTAAAATGTTGATTCGTGTAGCAATGGTTTATCAAAGATTCCTTCGGTTATAAGTACAAATGTATGATTATCAAAATCACTACATCTAAAGATAATTTCAAGTCAAATGTTTACTTTCTTTAATGATTCATTAGTATGTACAAAAACAGTTTGTAAATAAAATTGAAAATCCCTTTATTATTTGAATGTAAGTGAATAATTGTAGCCATTTATTTTGAACAGCAGTTTATAGTTTAGAATATTTCTGAGTTATCTTAACTGATGTAAGACCTAATGATTCCTGCATATCTTAAAACATAGACAAGGTAGACAATGTTTACACATGGAATTAGGCTGTGAAGGTGAAGAGATTAACCGATATCAACTTAAAAATTGTATTTCTTTCCTCCGTAGTCTTTATGACGTACATCCTCGTAGAATATGAGTTTAAAGGTTAACGTTATATGTCTTTCTATTATGTCATAATAACCTTAATTAACGAATATAAAAAATAATGCATCACTATATTCCTTTTTATTACTGTAGATGTTATTTATATATTTTGTTCCTTTGTATAAAAGTGAATATGTTTCTCTACAGAAGTTCAAGCCCCTAAAATACCTTCTTGACAAGATAAATCTAAAGGAAGGGAATCCTTGGGATTTGTTACAAAATTGCTCCTGAATATTCCAACGAAAGGAGTTCATGAATTTATAAAATACATTTTCATCTCAATATGTTGTTTTGTTTTTGTATTGACTTGGTTTTTAAAAAATAATTGACATAATGTATGACTGAATCAACTCTGCATAAATGTTCTCACACACCAACAAACAAAACAAACTTAGCGCTATAGATTTTGAATTTTTTTCAACAAAATGAGAGGTTAAAATAAATATTTCAACGATGTTAAGACGTAATCGAGTACAAATGAGAAAGTGAATGTTAAAGATATTCAAATGTTCCAAAATTGACTCATTTAGTGACGATCAAATTTTGGTGAAATGTGAAGATTTATATCTTAAAACTGTAGTGAAATCCTTTCCCCACCTCCTTTTTTTCTGGGCAATGTTTCTACTCTAAAATCTCTACTGGCGGGTTGCCTGAATGTCAAATTGCAGGCTAATTGTTTTGCATCAAATCAGATGATTTAATTACTTCCTTCGGTGATGAAAATTTCCCAATACAATTGAACACTCCCTACAAGAAAAACAAAAAAATACCTTTTTGATATTACATTTAAAAGATCTGTTTATGTTAATTTTACTATGGAGCTGGATAAGTACCATATATAGGCTACAATTAACTTATTTTAAAATGTTTTATATTTTCATGCAAAGCGCCAATTTTATACTGAGTACACCAAAATATAAAAACATAATCTGGCTAGTTCAAGCTATCTAACAATTGCTGATTAACAAAGTTTATAGTTTGTGTATTCTGTACAACGACCCACCTTAAGTTAAGACCTGTGTAATACAATCTGCTTTTCCTTACGTTGACACTTAGCTAAGTAGACCTACGTAATGAAGTTATTGAAGTTCTAACGCTGAAGTTTCAGGTAGATTTATCGGAAACTTCGATACCCCAGGCTATGAAACGATCCTTTATCAAATTAGTGGTAATTTAAATATTAAATTAAACGGTCCGAACTACGATAAGTACCTCGGTAAACTATGTTAGGGTCGGAAAATAACAAGAGTTTGTCAAGAGATAGGGTAGCTGAAAGAGATAGGAGCTACATCTAGCTCAAGACTAGAGGGGGAAAGGTGTAGATTCAACCAAGATATTTCGGGATTGCACTATAAGCTCGTACTTATTACAAGTGAGCCTCGAGAGTGGTCAAATATAACATTGTAAACCATTTAAAAATTCAAAGAAAAACTTTTTATAAAGTAATTTCCCCCCGATTATCCCACAATACTCATATTGTGCAACAATTAAATTTCTATTAAATGATGAAAATTTGTTGTTTCTAAATACAAAAGAAGAGATTATTACAAACAAAATATTTAACACATAACAGCATCAACAATACAAATTAGCAATAATACATCCAAGTATACACATTGATTGATTTTAGAATGTAAACTGTATTGTACTACAGGATTAAATATGAATGAATAAAATTTCGTAGGCACCATCATGACACTTCCCCAAACCCATCGTACAATATAAAAAGTTGAAAATTTAAAAAGGTTTGTTTGACTATTTCGACCGTAATGTTTTAAAAAACACAAATAAACTGGTATAGAAAGTTCATTAGGAAAGAACAATTTTAATTTAAAAAGGGTCTAAATGACTGAAATTTAGATAAATGACATTGTTTAATTAATATTATTATTATTAGTTTCAAACCAATTCAATAAATACGTCAAACTTATCTCCAACACATTTGACCTATCTTGATTCTGTGTAATACGCTAAAACTATAATATTATCATAAAATATAACACATTCAAGTAGTTCTAATATTTTAAACTTTCGATTTAAAGCGAGAAGTAAATGACAATAAATCAATAGATAAAAATGTTTTGTTTTATAAATTCCACTGGAATAAACCAGCAGTCATTTTGTAACAAATCCCAAGGAAACTGAGATTATCATTCCTTTAGATTTATCTTGTCACTAAGGTATTTGAAGGCTTATACCTCTGTATGAAAACATGTTCTGTGTTACACAAAGAAACAAAACATATACATTATATCTATTGTAATATTAAACTAAACAAAGTGATGAATGTCCTTAAAAGTTAACGAAGTTTTAGGATGTATTCATAATAGTTTTACATTAACAAAAATGAAAACACCCCTATACGCAAACTTATAGTTTTTCAACAAAAAAAGGACCACCCTATCAAAATGACGACTGGTCTAATTTTCAAAATATTGGTATCGTCTTTGGTATTATCTGTTAAAACTAAGTTAAGTAAAACTACACTATTAATGTTTAGCCAAACGTTTTCTTTAATAAGTGTTTAACGGGTGTGCAGCAATTACAATGATGTTTATGATAAACTTAATTTGTTTACATTTGTTGATAAGTGGTATTCCATTACTTTTAGAAAGAGATTATTTAGAATATAATAAAATAAAAATTTCTTATTAATCAGAGAAAAGGGATTTAAATAGAAATGTTTTAGTAAGTTGTGTAGGGATGAAATTCAATAGCAATTAGTGGATAGTTTTTAAAACTTTTTTTCTTCTTTTTTCCCACGGTAGGTTTATGGACTAAAAAGGTAGTAAATGTATCTATTTTTGTTATTTTATTTTTACTTTCTTTCAAAATCCATTACGAAATTCTTAATTAAACAAATGGAAAGTTGAATGAAACGAAAATAAAAATTTTAAAACTGAAGAGGGAGTCATAAGAATACCATAAAGGTTTATTATTAACAAAGGCAACTGAAAAAGCAATTCTATTTCAAACTTTACATCACCAAACAAACATAAAAAAACACACAAATTGATGTTGAGAATTAACATAATAATGTCATGGATGTTTTTGGTATCAATTATTAAACCTGAATATTTTTTAATTATTTAATCTTTCTTTCTTTTTAAATTTACTAATAAATTCATAAGTAATTAAAATAACAGGGAAGTTGAAAAAATAAAATATTAAACCTAAATAGGAATAAAATCCAAATACTATATTGACTGAACGTATCGGCTAAATAAGGCAAAATATTTTCTAGTTAATATAACTTCCACCAACTGAATCAAGCACACAGGGGGTTGGAGGGGATGATAGATTGTAGTGGTTCCAGAGCTTTCACGGCGGAGTGATGTTTGCTGACAACACAATAATTACAACTGCAGTATTATACGTCTAACAGTAACGAATACAGTTTTAGGTAAAAAGAGATGGAGGACACAAGCATTGCACAACATTTCTGTTATATTCATTCTGTGTCTCTCCCACACACACACACACAAAAGTTTCCGCTTTATAAAACCCCATTTTTGAGAATTAATTAACTCACTATAGTTATAGCTTTGTTATTGTAGCTAATGAATCACTGAGGATGGCAACTTTGTCGTTGAAACGCGTTCGATTGAATAAACTTATTTTTTGTGAGATCTTGTGTTCGAGTTTTTGTTCTACATAATATTATCTCACAAGTGAAGCTCAATATTTATTTTTAGAAGATATACGTTAGTCTACTTTTACATCTTCAATGAACTGCATCTTGCCTACCTGAGCAATGGAAGGGTCTAAGACCCTACGGTAATTTGAGTGTACACTCGTCGGTTTTTTTTAAATCGTTGTCATAAATACTTAAACATCAAACGGCTAGAGTATAACCAAACTTGGTGTTAAACTTATTTATAAATAATTTTTTCATTGGTGTCAATCGCTCATGTGAACTGGTTTGTTAATTGATGGTTTAACAGCTATTGGTTAGTTTTAATGTTAGTGTCTAGAAAGATTCAGCAGAAAGTAAATTCAACCTTTGCGCATATTTCCGAGCATCCAATAATTTGTTTTAACTTAATAGCATTTAACCTTTAGCAACACTCATTCCTCCCGAAGTTAAACCAAAGGACATATTTTTCGTTACAATCAACCAATATAGTAACTTTTATACAGATAATACTCTTCTAAAAAAATGACTGAGAGAATGTTACAGTAGCGTTTTTGTTTTGTAATCTACTTTTGTTTCGCGTGTGTGAGAACGTTTCTGGGTTGAAGTTTAAGTATTTTTTTAAAACACCCAAATGTGTTATAAAATGGAAGGATATTATAATTAATAAATGAATGAAAAAGAAAATCCATACTGAGGGTGTCATAGTGTTAAGTTTGGAAGCAATAGCCTTGTGTTGTGAAACTGAACAGTTGAATTCACATTACCACAACAAGCTGATTAAATGACGCCTGTGATTCGATTGATCATTGCAAACAAGGTTATATAAGGGACTGGTCGTGTTAATAGACTTGTTTGGTAAAATTAGACACTGGGTTCAGATTTACCAACAATAGATGACTTGAAATGATTGAAACTTCATTTAGAAATACGAATTCAAATCAGCAACTATTTCCTTGAAATTAATGTCTCCTTTTCTATTTAAATAATGTTTAGCACTATAAATTAATCCACGAGAATGAAGAAGTACAAGAGTGTTTTGCAGTAAAAAATTTGTTATTAAAGTAAAAAAAGATTAAAGAAATCATTTCTGTAATATTTGAAAATAAATCATTTTTATCTTTTAAAATTTCACTTCAAAAAGATCTACAGAAAAACTTTAAGGACTCAAATTATATATAGGGTATATATATAATATATATATATATATATATATATATATATATATATATATATATATATGTAAAGGTCTTTAAAAAACAAAAAATTCTTGTATCAAGTTTGGTAAAAATTTGAGACAAAATTGAGACTTGAGACTGCTAAAGAAGATATTCTTACATATAAATGTTAACTGCCAATTAAAATATATTCCAAGAAACATAAGTCACGCACACTTCACATTTTGAAGTCTTTCTTTCATTTTTTTAAAGCTTAACTTTTCATTATACAATTGCAACGAAATTTACTAAAGATATTATTATTCCCATAATAAATATTTATTTTGTAACATGAAGATTATAATAATTAAATTCAGTTGTACACAAATTCAGCAAATAAAAATAAAGAAACTAGAAACCAATACAAACATTTAATTAAAGAATTTCTTATAACTAAGTAAACATTACACATACTGTATGTTTGGAAAATGTGTCAAATTTTAAATGGTGGTTATAATTATCAAAATAGAGGAAAACTTTCCTAAAAACATATGTCTGGAAACCCTTCCTTTTCCATCTATTGGCCATTTTGTGTGTGTGTGTGTGTGTGTGTTTATTTTATTTTATTTTTTTAATTATTAAGATTTAGAGTCGAAATTAAGTATACAAGCTTTTGAATGCAACAGTATAACAATATATCAAGAATCAATACTTTATCTTATCAATAATTGTGGAAACTGACTATTTGAAATGTTAAGTATTAAATATCTCTAGATCCTATAATTTTACAAAATAATGTAAATGACCACCATTTAGAAAATGTGTAAGTTAAAGTTTTGATTCTTGGTACACTGGTAAACCATTGAACAGAATCGCTGTACACCAATTTTGACTCGAAAATTTCAAAAGCTATAATTATTTTTTGGAACAAACACAAAATGGCCGACAGATGGAAAACGAAGCGTTTCTGGAGATATGTTTATAGAAACTCTTTTCTTTATTTTGGCCTATATGAAATGTGTTTTTTTACAGAAAGTGTCAATGAATTATTATTATAAAATTTTAGGTATTGTACTCTTCGTCAAAAAAACTCAGATAATTTAAACTGTAAAACATATTTAAAGATAAATTAAACTGTAAACACGACAAACATATTTGTGTGTGCATTTATTTATTTTGAGTAGAAGTTATAGTTTTTATTAAAATTTATTTTAAAAACCTTTGACAATAAAAGGTAAGTTAGGCATTAAAACTCGTCACTAAAAAAAAATTAATTTAACCAAATTTTTGATACAATTTTTTGAGCACTGGTGAATTCACAATAATGGTTTGAATATACCCCTAAACACAATCTCTAGGAACAATAAATAAAATACAATTATTGTACTAACTGTACTTTATTTAGTTTATTACTCTAAATGCCCTAATGTACATTTCGATAACATGGTTATCATCATCAGAGGGTCTTGCTTCTCAACTATAACTACATCTAAACTTACACTTCTACTTGTGAAATATAACTCTCTGAATAAAACATGATGATTAACCAAATTTTAATTATTTTCGTTAATTCCATCTTATCTAAGTCCTATATCAAGTAATTCATTCATTTTGTTAAAATATGAAAACGCAATGATTTAAATTGAAAAAATGTGGGTTACAATTCTAGTTTCACAAGATTATATTTTATTTAAAATTAACAAAGTGATATTATTTCTATCTTTGTTTTGGTAACATTTGTCAAATATTTCTCCAACTTTAATTTGAAAAGATCTCTTTTGTTTCCATCTAACAAAAAGGTAGATGGTTTTGTTGTCGCTTCTACCTGCAACAAATCAAGCACTTCCCATTCTTTCAACAACCAAGGAAACTCTTTATATTCCCGACAGTTTTGACTGACTGATGTTTGTAAATCACAGGATAAAAGAAAGACAAGTTGTATATCTACATAAGATAAACAGCGTGGATAGAATTGAATACTCTTTGTAATAAATACAAATTGTTTAAAATATTGATAGAAATTCTGGTAGCACGTTTTTTGTGGTCAAATAGTTGAATCTGGTAAAAGTTAAATATGAATGAAATTAATGTCATTTTGTAACTGAAATATAAAAAATAATTTCCTTAATGTTTTTATGAATATTTATTGAGATAATTAAAGTTAAGTATATTATAAATTTATTATGAACGCTTTAAGGTCATGTATAACAAATCTTCAGATACATAATGAAAATAACAACTGGTGTAATAGACTGGCATGTTACTAATATTTAAAGACTCACGCCTAATTTAAATATTAATAGATTTCCAAAAATTATATCTCAACATACCAACTCCTTAGTAAGTCTTTATAAAATATTATAAAAAATTCTTAATAATTCAAACGGTTTCAATGTGCTGTCCACAAACTACCCAATCAAGTGTACAGCCGGACTAAGTCAAAATCAACTGTTGAACTAAGATTGTTTTTATACATTTACTGGTGCATGAGAAGAAAGTATTCCTTTTATTTTCACAAATATAAGTAGTTACACGGTTATTTTATATGGAGAAATCAACAAAGAGCTTTTTCCTGAAACATATGATTCAAAATTTGAGTCTAAAGATAATTGTTATTATTTTTCAATTCCACCTGTCTGCCTGTTTGTCACTATGCAACTCTGTACCCATATTTTGAACTAATGAAAGTGATAATTTTAATTAAATAAGGTAAATGATATTTTAGATTGTCATGATTATACAACTTTGAGTTTACAATATTGGGACTACCTTCGATAAGATCAAAATAGAAAATTCAAAGTTTCTGTAAAACTAAATTAACTGTTTTAATTGAAATTAATTTAATTGTATAATCTCAGGACTGGAACAAAACATATACTATTAGGTTGTTATCAATGACAGAATAAAAAAAAAAACTAAAAAAGTGAATATCTCAAAGTAGGATCAAACGATTTTTATAAAATAAATGAGTGTCGTTATTTACTAAAACTGAAATAGGAGGAAATTACGGTTTTAAAGAAAATGAAAAATTCAAAAATAAGTATTCACTGCTAAAGTTACTAATTTACAGTTCGCCACATGGGTTAGCCGAAATTTTACATAAAATGTTCTTATTTTTAGATATTTATATTTGTGTCTCTGTAGTTTATTTCCCCTTTTTATATACAGGGTGTTTTCAAATGAAGTTCCAAATCTTGGACATGGTTTCTAGGGTCAAAATAAGTAAAACAAGTTCATATTAACATATGTTCTAAAATGCTTAATTTTCCATTTATCCACCATTTTATGTTTTTTACAAAAAACATTATATTTTTGAAAATCAATTTAATATCGAGTCCAAATTTAGTATAAATATTTTGTATGTAACTTTTATCAATGTACCAAAAACAAGGGCTTTGTTTTGAATGTTTTTAAAACGGCGCCGTTTTAAAATTTATAATCTTGAACATATAAAAAACCAATAAATTAAATTAACAAATAATGTTAAAAGGCCGCCATTTTTAAAATATGGAAATGAAAGTACTGGTTGATAAAAATTCACCTAAATAATAACTATACTAACATTATTCAGTATAGAGTGGAATTTCAATGTAACGAAATCCTCCAAACAACGAAGTTTTTTTCCTCACCGTGAACTATAAATAATACTGCATGTGTTTTGACTTCCTTATAGCGAATGCTACACCTCTCCATAACGAAGTCGATACATAGCACATAGTAAAAAATTGAAAGAGTTTTGGAAAGCCGAAGTTTTAAGAAAAAAAACCATAAATACTGTATAGTGTTATAAATGTGTCAAGCTTTGTTTATCCGGTTGTATCCAACTTGCGGTCAGTCCAATTTGCGGTCAAGGGTAAAACCGTCCATTTTGCGGTCAATAAACATTGACATTTATTTATGTTTGGCCTCGTCCCCCTAAAGTCGTGTTGAAGATTTGAAGTGGGGGAAACGTTTACCGAAATTCGTCGTATGCCATTTGTTTTTTTGATTCAATTCAATGTTTTTTTAAGTCAATCCAAATTTATCTATAGTCTTATTTTAAAAATGTCTGGGACTGGCGAACCTTTAGTACGAAGTATGCTTGTAATGCGAAAGAGTATATTCTATAAATATTAGTATCTATTTTTGTTGTAGCTCTCTCCCTCTCTCTTTATATATGTATACAGTGTTAGTTTATTATTCCCCCTTTTTTAGGCTCTATTTAAGTGAACAGAGTCGTTTGTTCGTTCTGACTGACTATCCTCTCGTCAAAACAGTGAATTTGGTAAGTAAGAATCCCTTGATCATCATTCATAAAACTACACTTGACCGCAAATAGGACTGACCGCAAATAGGACTGACCGCAAGTAGGAGGACACCGTTTATCCACCCTACTACAGTAAACAGCCGTTTCGCCACACCTTCCAATTGTCAATCACTCGTCAATTCCGGGAAATGAACTGAGCCTTACTTAAGGTTTTCCGTGCATCATGTCAAAGCTAAAGTGTTTACCCTAAATGTTTTAGATAAAATGTCCATCTTAAAGGATGTTGATAAAGGTGTTAAAAAAAAAGACATAGCAAAAAAATTTGATATCCCACAAAATTCGTTATCAACAATTTTAAAAAATCGAGATTTAATTTTGAAACAAGGAAATGACTACGACTATGAGTACTTATGAGGACATTGACGAAGCCATGATGAAGTGGATAACAGTGATGCGTGAAAAAAATCTTCCATCTTTTCTGCGGCACAGTCGTTTTCGGCCGATGCAGGTTTCTTGCAGATGCTGAGTGGTTGATTTCGGACTCCTCTTCCATTGTAATAATAACTGTTAGTGTGAGCCCAGCTCTTTACTGAGGAGGTTGTTATTAATTCAGCATGTAGTGTGGTAACTGTGCTGTTGTGTGGTGGCGCCAGTTGTTTATTTCATAAGTGTTGTTGCTAGAGTCTATGAGAATAATAAATTGTGCAATTTTCAAACATAATTATTGCAGTATTTTTATTCTACACCGCAGTGTTATGGTCCCGTTTTAATCTATGGTAAAATGGAGTTTTCATGATAAAAGGTAAGTAAGTTAATTCAATACAGTAGTTTAGCCTCCAAAGCATAACACCGGATTGAGGTATGAGTTCAAGTTACATATCTGTATTTCATTAGTAGATATGTAAGTTTAGATTTAGTTTTATAAGCAAGACCCTCCGATGATGATAACCATGTTATCGAAATCTAGATCAGGGCATTTAGTTGAAATAATAAATAAAGAACAATTAATCAGATAATTGTGTTTTATTTTAAAGTTTCTAGTGATTGTAGTTAGGGGCAAATTCGAATCATTATTGTGAATTTCACCACAGAGCTCAACAAGATTGTAACAAACTCTTTTCTGTTTTGCGTGAAATAACTTTACTAATTTGTCAATAAACAGTTAACGTTTCCAGCTAAATCTATAGAGAATTTAATTTTGAGAAGATTGATGTGAATATTGTTTATTAAATATAAACATAGATTTAACCTTTCTTGTAATCTTGTTAAACCGGTAAGCAGTAGCATTAAAAACAATGTTTATACCAAATTTAAACTCAAAATCATAATAATTTCTACATGTATCATTATATTTCGAAAATCAAAAAATGGCTGACATACGGACAACTAAGCATTTCCTCACCTATGATTATATGAAGTTTTATTTATCTCTAGAATCAGTTCACAAAGTATGCACCTTTCTTTTTGAAACACCCTGTATATATACTTCAAAAATCTAAGTCTATTTTGGACATGTTTTTATTTTTATAGTATGAAGAAAAAATGTTTGTTTTTTTTTTCAATTATTAAGGGGGAAATGTTAAATAAAATATAATTCACTATATCTTACCACTATGCTCTTACAAAGTTGAAAGCCATTTTGATTTATGTTTCCATTATCTTAATTCCAGCACTTAAGTTTATACCGTGTTACATTCACCGAGGTTCTTATTATATTTACTACATGGTATGAACTGACAGTGGAATTTATCTATTATTGCTGAAACTTGTACTTTAGGACTCAACATTTTAAATAGAAACATCATGTGATAAGCAAATGTTTGAGCATGTACACCTAATACGATTAAAATAATTTAATTATTATTAGAAATTATTTCATTTTTTAATAAATATAATATTTCTACAACATTATAATAGAAACATCGAAAAATGTATAAATAATTAGTGTATCGAAATTCTAACTACACCATAAATAAGAAAACATATATAAAATAACATAACAAAAGTTGTTACCCAATTTGTAATATAGTTTATAAAGAGATAATTTTGACGCTATGTTGGTAGCCCTGTTTGTATCTGATATGTCCAATATCAAAACGAAGTGTAGTCGCTCTATTTATTTCTGTTGTTATTTAAGTATTTTACAGAATGCAAAGTCGTTTTCTGCAAGAACGCGTGTTTACAATCTCCAACAAAGACTTCTCTGACAGTTCAAGAATCGTTTTAAATATATCATATATCTCCGGCAGACAGTCAGTCAAGCATTAATCCCAGACACATTAGAAAATTTGTAAAGTTCAAATATTTCCCGTGACTGATGATGTTTTGGATTATGTGTAAACAAGTTTGACTTATGAAAATGAGGATCTATGAATATTTTCTTAAATCTTGATCAAGTATTCAGATATTAAAATTGTATCTGATATATGAAAGCTACAAATGTAGTCAACCAATTATGGTCTGCTAACGGTTTAAATATTTACAAACAACAAATGTAATTTAAAACAAGTTCCTGAGTTATGGAATTTAACTGCATCTAGATGGTATTCAAAGAGTTGTGTAATCTCTACACACTGGGAAAACTATAGTGCGATATCTCGTAGAGGTAATGACATTGCAACAAATTGAATCGTAAACTATTCAAAGATATTGTGACACAGTTTGTGCCTTTCTTGAAATAAAAAGGTAAAATCATCTTCCACTTGTCTCGGGAATTTATTTTCATATATCAACTCCTTTGAAGATTTCCTGAGACAATCTTTTTATGGTCTAGGATTGTGTCATCTTTCTTATCATATCGTTCTCTTCACACCAAGTAGAATATTTGTAGGTTAAAGGCCTTTATTTTTGTACATTCTAACATCATTGTACATGAATTATTTCTACACTAAGGGAAAAGTATTGTATAGTATCTAGTGAAAGTAAAGGCTAATGTATCTCATTGAAACAGACTGAATCGTAAAGATAATTTGACACAGTTTGTGACTTTAACCTAACCTAACCTAACCTAACCTAACCTAACCTAACCTAACCTAACCTAACCTAACCTAACCTAACCTAACCTAACCTAACCTAACCTAACCTCACCTAACCTAACCTCACCTAACCTAACCTAACCTAACTCAACCTAACCTAACCTAACCTAACCTAACCTAACCTAACCTAACCTAACCTAACCTAACCATCTTCCACTTATCTTGGAACTTATTTAAATTTATCGACGTCTTTGAACATTTCCTCAGAAGCTCACTATAGGTGAGTAGGCCTACGTAGATGGCAACCCCCTGAAACTCTAGCTAGATCTTCGCCCTTATTTATATTGCAACATTGGGTTAGACTCCTCTCTTTCATTTTTCATATCAGATCACTCTGTTACCTTTAGAACTTACCATTACTACAGTAATCTAGGGTGAGCAGTTTTTATTTTATGTTCTTTCAATTTTTATAAGGCGATTATGAGTGAGAAGTTTTCGCCTTTAATCATTAAAACAAAAAAATCCTTAACTACTAAACTACTTTGGTGATATCATCAGAAAAAATGTATAAAAAACAAGTTCACTAGACTTCAGGTTTTACTTTTCAGATAAAAACAGAATGTTTCTATTTTCAAATTAATTAATTTAACTAACCCCTTTTAATTTATTTAATTATAAAACAAATAGTGGAAATTATATGTTTTGAGGATATTACGAAATGTAAGGTGATGAATTAACATATTTTGTAAATTATTGTTCTTTTATCATGTTTTATCGTCGAAAATACTACACGTCAATTTTTTTCTAATCACACTGTTGTTTTTAGGAGACAGCAACGATTTTTAAAAAGAACTGAACAGAATTACATTTGTTCAAAAGTCGCAGAAAACTATATTTTATTGTTTTATCAAATATGGACACATCATGAGGTTTGATTATTTTTGCGAGTGAATATAATAATATAATACACATTTTTATAAGCCAAGGATTTTTAAGTACTACAGGATATGCAATCAGACGTTTTCAACTAGTGTAGTTTTATCAGATTTCGTGACTTGAGGTTAATGCACTGGCAAAGAAAGGAGATAGAGGGCGGCCTCAAAGAGTAAAATCCATGATCATTGTTTCACCTCAACAAAAAGTTCTTCGAGGACAGGTAAACTAAGCAATGAATTCTAGCGCAATCTGAATGTTTTTAATAATAATAAAATCGGTAAATTTTAGTAAATTAGATAAATATTGATGTTTAAAGTTAATAAAATTCAGCAATAAGTCTTGAAACATGTGTATATTAAATCAAAAAAAATTTCCAAACAAAATAATAATAAAAAAACACAGGTTAATTTCGTCTCTCCACCTATTTAAAACAACGAGTCTGATAAAGCTGTAGTAATTCGGGAAATCCAATCTGGTGGACTCTCAACATCCATAACTTTTACAAAAAAAAAGGATAGTGAAAGTCTTACAAAATGTAACGCCAAAATATATATGAATGGAAGTTTTAACTTTAGGTTTGCCTAATACCTTCCTGTAAATATAACAAAACAAAAATTACTCTCAAAACACCCAACAATGATTTTTTTTATATGTATTATGGATATACATGTAAACCTACAAAGACAGATATACTGATCGAAATTGTTTTAATTATTGTTATTTTATCACGTTTTAGCAACAAAAATACTGAACATTGATTTTACCACTCAAAATGATACTTTTGACTAGACAGCAATGATTTTTGTTAAGGTACTTAAATGATAGCATTTGTTCAAAAACCTCAGAGAAATATACTTCTTATTTTTTATCCTTTTATCAATAATATGCTAATATTTTGAGTTAAGATTAAAAATTATTAGTAATAAAGCTAATATTTACTATTTTTAATTCAAAGATTTCCAAGTACTAACGGATATACAGTCTGACATTTATTAAACTATTATTGTGTTATGAGACTAGGTGAACAGGGTTTTTATAATCATAAAATTAATCTATATTTATATACGTAGAAAGATTAATGTTCTTTCAATCGCCAATAACTCGATAGTCAATATGAACACCAAACAAACTATGTATTCCACTTCTGCTCTACTCTAGTGGGCAATGGTACACACAGGAAGTTGTCTGGTTATTGATTTCTCTTATTCAAGGTCACTGTGTCTGTTGCCACTTTTATATCTTATCATGGCAGTTTATCTGACAACTTGACAATCTATTTAATTTATAATTTTAATAAACTATAAACATAATTCCAAAGTAAATATTCTGATTAGAAAGTGAAGGGGTACAATTTATATAGATTTTCACAAACATTTTTGTTATATAACAGTTACACATAGAATGTAGTGTTTTTTAAGGATTAAATAAAGCATTAATTTTGAAACTTTAGCTTTATTGCTTTATTTAATCCTTAAATATGGAGTTTCAAAAAGAAATATCTGTTGTTACATTAAATATGTAGTGTTTTTGTTTGTTTTTTGAGTTTCTTTCGCATATTTGTTTCCTCATTGATTCGTTCATGTTTGAATTCATACACATATTTTAACTTCTTCAAGTATCACTTCTATGTAACAGAAATTTTACACATATCTTCGTAGCACCTATTTTTGAAATTAATTTTAGTACATTTAAAATTCCAACCTTAGACTTCAAAATATTTTTTTCCAATTATGAAGGAAATACGCTTCAACAATTTTCCTACTTATATCATTCAAACAGTTTCCTATCTAGTCAAATCAATTGACGATAATTTATCCAAATTGATTTAAATTTTGATACATTTGTAGAAGATCTTGTTTAAATTGAAAATTGTTGTGTCATTTTAAAGTTTCCGTTATTCAGGATCAGTACGTTTATATGGCTCAAAACCACAAATAATCTCACAGTTCCGAAAATTTGTGTTAATTGACAATTAATACAATCCATAACATACAAGTTTGTAGTACAATGAGTTAAAATTTCAAAAAATTGAGACAGGTAATTGGTGAAAAAGTAGGCTACGCTTATGTCACAATATAAACTACAAAATTGAAACTGTTTTATTTAAATTCGTGTTTATAAATAAGGTTCTATAAGTATTGAATTAAAATTTTAATTTATTATTAAGAAACTTTTTGATCACAAAAAATTTAATTATGAATTTTCAGCTTGGAAATGAGCAAAGTAAGTTTACCAATTTGTGATATTGTTTCACAAACCAAACGAGATTCGAGGTTGATATAATCACGGAGATAAAAGTAATATGTATAATCCTTTAATTTTGAGAGTTTGAATTTCTATGATAGCCAAACATTATAGAGTTCATTTTTTTTCTGTCACAATAATTTTCGTCATTCTGGCGCCTTAAGAAGAACTTAGACTATATTTCGAAATAAAACTATCCTAATTCCTAACAGAAGTAATCTTTTTGTAGGGGTTATGTTTATGAACAGGTTATTTACCCTCTTCAGCTTCTTTAGCTTTCGGGTTCTGTAGAGTTCAAAGTTTTGGGAATATAGAGAAGTTTGATTCTAGAACCATTGAAATCTTGTTATTGGATGGCTTGGAATTTTTAACCATTATAATTCATTGACTTTAAAATGGTTGACAATGATCGTTGAGATTCACAGTCGATTTAATTCTACCTTTAGCAAATTAAATCGTGGGTATCATTTCTATTTATTTTATTTTTTATTATGAAATGTTTATTTGTATTTCTCGATAAACTAAAATTTGGATTTACAAAAATTCTGTTTTATAAAATTTATTATTGCTATTACAATATAATACTGTCATTAAAGAAACAACTCGATGGAAATTATAACGTAATTTACTTTCACAATTAGAACATTTCAACAAATATCGGTCTGTAGCGTTCTAACACGCAAGAATAATTCTACTCTTACTTAGATTAATTTACTTTTGAAATTGTTATTAAATTAATAACTAAGTGGCAAGTTTTTATTGAACGAAATATTATATTAAACAAAAATGTAACTAATTGCATCCTATAGAGCAAAGTGTATCCCACTGACTGAATCAGGCACACATAGGGGAGGGGGCGAGTGATAAATTGCAGTTTTCCCCACAGCTTTCAAAGCGGAGTGATGACAATAATTGCTTCCTTTACATTATATGTCTAAACAGTAGCGAATAACATTTTAAGAGATGGACACACAAATAGATATATGTTTTTTGTAAGAGTATATTGTTCATTTAAAAAGTTTCTACGCCATATTATTTCCTTTATTGAGATGTTATTCAACCTGATTTATATTGTAACCAAGTTGTCAGATAAAATGTAATTTGTGTTTAACCTATCGTTGATTACATTTACTTGAAGAAAAAAATATACACTTTAACATAATGGAAGTATCCCTATAATGCTTGAGCTTTTTCACTTTTCACCATTTAAACCACCTCGTTCGAGAAATTGAGTGTTAATTTCAACAATTTTTTTATAAATTTTCCTTTTCCTATAAAAGTAAACTTTGAAACTCATAAAGGAAAATACGAAGCGAGCATTTGTATGTTTTACAACTCGTGGTATTTAAAAAAAAAAATAATAAGACTTTTTAAAAAATTAGGCGAGAAATAATCGATCAGGTCTCTACGTTAAATGAATTATGGAAGTTTGTGTTATAAAAATCACTATACCCTTTTAAAAGAGATTATTATAATTTATTTATATTTGACAGACTTCTACAGTAATTAATTGTTTTCCCTTACTTTTAAAGGCATAAACTAATATTATTATCGTCTTATAAAAAAAAGGAATAAAAAACATAAAATAAAGACATCTAGCCATCTAATCAGAGTCAGAAAAAAAGAAGAAAGACTAAATATAAAATAAATATGAAATAAAGGTATCTAACCCATGACTACACAAAAAGGGGCAGGTCCAGCTACCCGTGAGATACTGAGAGTTGTAGTAATGAAAATGTTTGGAATCAATCAAAATTATTTTGCTTATTTTTTTTCCAAAATCAGATCGTAATTGTTAAGATAAATTTGTAATATCATCATCGACGGTTCATAAGGTACAGTCGCTAGAAAATAAAATAGCTCTCGTTTCAATATAAGCAGGAAGTATAGGTAAACGAAATTTTCTATGAAGGTAACTTTGATGATTGAATAATCATTTTGTAAAAAAACGTTTGTCAATGTTTGTTTACAAATTTTGGAAAGAAAAGTGAATTAAAGGTAAAAAAATAGTTCTTTGTTCATATTCAATATATATATATATATATATATATATATATATATATATATATTAAAAATACAACAAAAATAATTGGAAAAAAACGAATTCTCTCAAAAAATTCAAAAAATATATTTAATAAGCCTAATAGCTTTTTCAAGAAAATTTAATTATTTTATTAAGCAGTGTGCTGCCGAGTAAAATATACCTTTTATTGAAAAATTTCCAAGAGTATAAGGTATTTGTTTATGTTTGAAAAAAAAGTATCATTTTTATCGAAATGATTGGATGAAATGTTTTACTTTTTTCTAAACAATGGACCTAAATATTTTCTAACCTCACTTTTTCATGGTTACCAGTTGAGGAATATTTCTGACGGCTTAATATACACATTACAAATAAAATATATCCCATCCAATAACATTTTTAACTATACATAAAATATTACTACATATAACACACATTTATAACAAAAATACAATATATCTTGTTATCCACGTTATATCGTCATAAAATATTTATAATATAAAAAAAAATCAATTAGTCCTGTACTCCTCGTCTACAATAGTCTAACGTCTTACGGATTTGGGAGAAAAAAACATTATAATTTAATCGATAACTATCTAAACCACAACTACTGGTACAAAGTGACCTGGATCTTTTATTATATTCGCTTGTGATAATCTTTATTTACAGGTGTAAAATATTAAATTAGTATTCTCGTATAGTTGATAGATGATTAAAAACAACTTTCATAATGTAAAGCGTAAAAACAGAAGTCTCGTGCTGAACAGTAACCACGTTACTACAACCTGTGATTCGATTGGCTGTTGCAAACCTAGTTAAATATGGTACGGGTCGTGTCAATAGTCTTGTCTGGTAAAATTAGATTAGTACATTGGCTAGATATAGGTAGCTTGTAACTTCATTTAGAATTGAAGTCTGAGAAATAAATTTGTATTAATGTCTCCTTTGCCTTTTGATATATTTTCTTCTTTTAAAATTATTCATTAAAGTTCTTCAGTGACAAGTTTGCAGGAGTGGTAAAAGAGTGATACAAGCTAAATACCTGTCATGGGTAGTTTATACGTTTAGTAAAATAAATTATTTTTTTATATAAAGAACAAAGAATAATCACAGACTTTTGCGAAGACATAGATGTGAAAATAACACATTTTGTGCCTTATTATTGTATATCAGCTACAATCACAGTTTTCTATTTTTTTTTAATAATCTTCTATTTATTCAAAATAAATAAAACTACTGATCAATCGCAATAACCTTCCTAACTTTTGTATATAATATATAATTGTTTCATTGTACTGTTTAGGAATATAATAGTTTTAATTTTATTCATGGATTCGCCAACAGTATAAAGTACCCTACATATATCGATTGCTATAGAAACTTTAAAACGATTTCAAATTAATATAATGTTTATGCTTTTTTTAATTTGTGAAAACTATCTTATTGTTGCTATATATAATGAAATATATGTAAAACATTTTCCTATTTTAATTCGAAAATATCGCCTTTGTTTTCTTTAATCACCAACACTGTAAACAATGGTGTAGGCTGGCTTTGTTGTCGCTTCTACCTACATCAAATCAAGCAATTGCTACTCTTTCAACAACCAATTCTCTAAACATATATTGATGTTTGTAAATCGCAAATCATTCTGAAGATCCTTCTTTGAACTGTATGGATTCAGGAAGATCGAAATAGACAGAGGTTATTTTACTTTAACTGAATATAATTTATAATTTATGTATTAGAATATTTAAGTGCTGCTAATGAACAAATACATATTTTATAAAGCTATATTTTCTAGAAGTAAGCCCGCAGACAGTATTAACCAATGAAGGAAGAAAATAACGAAATCTTTTCTGCCTTTCAGTAAAAGAGACAAAAGCAGATTTGTAGCATACAAATTGACGTACAAATATTAATATTTTATTTTCTAAGTAGATAAAATTGTTGGTAATCGTCAAAAAATTCGACGTTTTTCACTCGTATTCACATTTCATGGCCACAGGAAAAGTTATTTTCTACATGCCGCCCGTTCGTCGACATTGCCGTTTGTACACTTCACAGACTTAATGTACAGCTGGTGTACATTAAAACCCAATAGGCCCTACCCTAATTTATACTCAATGATGTGGTTCGGAAATATGTCCCAGCAATGTTTCAAACAAATCTACTCTACTGGATATGACCAAATCATTTACCAGTACAACTTAACATTTTACAAGGTCCAAACTACTAACTTGAGGATCTGCTTCACATTGTATGACGTGGTTGGGTAAGTACTATGAACTCACCAATCAACTTGTCTTTAGGTTGGAAATTATCGAAAAAATACCACATTACATGTCAAAGCTTTAAGCGTGATTGGAAAATAGATGCTCACGCTATTGTTACTTTACATGAGTGATTTTAGATAGTTGAAAATTTTCTTTATGCTGAAGTATAATCCATTTATAAATTACACAGACATGCGTAATAGGTTGTTACCCTCCCATTAACAATCCGTTGTCAAATTTATAAAACAATAACTGGAGTGTTGAACAAGTATAATGTTAGAACTAATTAGAAATGAAATACATATTCATCTATTGCAGCTTCGGATAAAGCAATGGATAATATAGTTACGATAATTTATACTGATTAAATCAAGTACTTGGGGGGGGGGGGTGAAGGGGTGATATATTTCAGTGTAACCACAGATTTCAAGACTGTGATGTTTGCTGACACTACAATAGTTACATATGTTATATTACATGTCTAACAGTAACTATGGAGACTTTTTGGTTAAAAGGATGGAGTACAATCATTGCACAAATGTAATATAATGTACCTCTAGTACACACACTTTTGAAAATATTTATAAATTGAAATATACGTAAATACTATACAGTGATCATTACTCAAATTTTTGGTCCAAATATGTAGATAAAAATAAAGTCTTTAATACTGTTTGTGGAAGACATTTTTCCGTAAATGGTGGATCACATTTAAATAGATAATAATTTATTCTACTATTTACAGTTAATTGGTGATTTGCTTAACATACACTACCTCACCTCCTCTCCCTAAAAAATTATTTTATACTTATGGAAACGGGATCGTAGATGGAGTTTAGACACGCATTACTTTAAAGGTAATTAAAAACCAATTTTATCGCGCATATACAGTATACATAAACAAATTAAAGTTAGGAGTAATAATTATGAGACCTATCTTTAGTTTTGATATCTCTATTAAATATTAATTCGTAATCAGTAACTGTGCATCCAATATTTCTTTCCCAAGTCACAATGAAGCCTTTCAAATCGACTTATTTTGTTTCTCTACATATTTAGTATCAATGTAACAAAAATTACAAAAGCTAACTTTGTTATTGAACCCATTTTCATTCATTCTCTAACCCGTAATATTATCAATTTTTTTTCGATTACGTTGGTTTAAAATAGTTATTAATTATAATATTTTATCAGATGTTATTTAAATATTTTCTATTGATCGCACTTGAGGCCCAATTCTGTTCTCTAATATTTTACCTGTAACAAAATCGGAAATTGATTTTATTATAATTTTCCAATTTGTATAGATAAAATATAATAGTTTTTATCTACTAATGAATGACAATACAAAATTAAGCTAGGTAATTTTTTCCTAATTCACAATATTTAAGAAAAATGTAAATTTATAAATATTGTTTTTAAAAAATGGAAAATATGTTGAGTGAATCAAATTACAAGATTTTAATATGACACTGTTTAAGGGTTAATTTTCATAGATGACAAATCTACACAAAATTGAAAATTTTCCGACACAGTGTTTGACATTGGTTAAGTTTATTTAATTCAAATATTTCCCCAGCATTTGATCGGAATTCTTTGAGAGATTTTTATGGTATACCATCTTCTAGGCTTCTGTGGTTCATATTGAATTTTTACTAAAAAAAACTTAAATTTGAACAAAAAATAATAAACTCCCAGGAGATAGTGACCGATACATTTTGAAAGCACACCGATTCTTTTATGTTTTGAAAATTATGCATTTGTTGATTTATTTTACTTCTACTAAAAACATTAAACATTATAATATTAGTTATAGATGATTGTAAAACAATATGTTGACAAGTTCATAATATAAAACGGTGAAACCGTAGCCCTGTGATGTTTAGATGAAATAATTGATATTGTCGTAACAAACCTCGTCACTATAGCCTGTGACTTGATTGACCGTTACAAACAAGGTTAAATAAGGGACGAGTTGTGTCAGTAGGCTTGTCTGGTAAAATTAGATTAGTACACTGGCTTCAGATTTAGCTTGGAAATAGCGTAATTTTATTTAGAACTAATTACGAATTGAAATCTGCAAATATCCTCTAAAATATATCTCTATTGTGTCTTTCTTTTCTATTCATTTTTGTTTTGTTTTTGTCTCTATAAATTAATCGTGCGGTCTTAGTCAAGTGCGACATCAGGAGAGAAAGACAAAAGTGGTACAAGTAAAATTCAATATCAAGCAACTAAAAATTTAAACATTTAGTACCATAATTTTTTTTTTGAAATAAGTAGCAACTCTGTTTTGTGAATTAAACGAAGCTTAGGTGAATTAAGTATCAATTAATTCCAACATCTTCATTAGTGGCATAGAAATCGAATGGAAGAAGAAACTCACATATATGAGTATGGAACTAGATAATAAATTAAACTTTGGAGCACATAGTGGCAAAGAAGATTTCATACTGGACCCTGTCTAGCTAGAAAACTGAAGAGAACGCAAGAGAAGATTGCTATCATTGGTGCATTCCAGAATGCTGTATGCAGAACCGATATGGGCGAAAGCTCTGGAGAAGCCAACTGTCTAAACAAGAATCCAACTACGTGTAGCCTAAAGGATTGTCACAGCATCTGTAATGTGGATTGCTGGTATTGACTGGCGGTCAATCAATAAAAGAATGGAAATCAGCGTCACACGCTTTGCAGGAATTAGCAAGAACGAAATATGGTAGTTATAAAAAGAGAAGAGAGAAACTCCTTTCAAATGTAAGAACAACGCGTGGCAGAGTGGACTGAAGTAAAACTTGGGAAGACCAATAAAATTTATACCTGAGCCAGCTTATTGTAAATGTAGGTTTTCAATCTCGGATCCCCCTTAAAACCTTTAAAGGTAAACATCGGGCTTTGTCTTTACTAGGGTTTTTACCATTACATTCCTGTCACAAATGCATAAAAACAATGTTTTGAGAAGTTTAATTTTTAAAAATTTCCATACCCGCAGACCCCCGGCATATGTCCCCTCCAATAATGAACTGATGATGACGCCCATGCATAGTCGGTACGGACGTGGTCATCCCGAAACTCCTAGCTGGATTTAAACGTTTTTCTTGTAACCTTGGGTTAGATCCCAAAGGACTAACTTGATCATTCCGCTCACGACAATTAGACTATTCAAGGAATAGTTTTTTAATACGCTTTTATTATTTTTAAGGTGACAAAAAGTGAAAGAAAAGTTTCCTTAAAAAATTACACTTTTGAGTAATAATAATTGTTAACCCCATTCATGTAAAAATTTTGGCAAGTAAGTTGACACTTTTATTTGGTTTTCACCAGTGAGTACACAATAGACTTACAAAAGGGCGATGGAAATAGACAGTTTTTGCTCAGCTGTTGCCGGGGTTTCGTACTTTGTGGTCACGTTCGGTAAAGTACGATTTATAGCACCATTATGTCTCCTTTGAATTGGTCGGAAATGTCTGAACCAGACAAAACGAGGCAAGTTCAATACCCAATGAAAATAGAGAGAGGTTAGATTTTACTTTTTTTACTCTATATATAGTTTTGTAAAGAAAATTTCACAACAAACACCTCAACCAAGAAGACAGTATTACAACAACTCGGTAACTATTTTATGATTGTTTACTCGTGCTCATAGTCAAGTAAAGTAAGACACTTATGATCGGGGGGGAGGGTGAATAAGCTTAAATCGGTTCTTCAGAACATTTTTATTTTATACACAAAAATTGGACTCAATTCGGGTGACCGTTAGTTAGGAAAACTATTTATTAGGAAAATGGTTCCTTTTTACATTCCCATAGCGTGGGGAAAGTTATGTGACTAGTCAAAAAACCGATGTATTCCTTCAGAGATTCCCTGAATCCAAAACCAATTTGGTAATCAAATAACTATAATAATAATAATTTGATAATTTGGCTATCCAAATTTGGTATCTGTACATATTTTAGTTATATATCCTGACTTTTTTTTTCATATTTTTGTAACTCAAAATTTGGGGGGGGGAGAGCTGTTATAGGAAAAACACACAAATCATAATTTTATTAAATTTCGCGATTTCGTTCAAATCTGCATACGTGCAGTCCCTAACTACTAAAAAAAGTATTAGTCACCATTTCTCTAAAAATATTGATCCGTGAGTTATATTAAAAAATACTTAATTAATAATAATAAACAGATCTACCAATTTCGTTAAAATTTTAATGAAATGAAGAATAATGACCCAAAACTGTGTACAAATAAAAATTGGAACTAAAAAATTATTCTAGTTCAAGTTGAGAAACATTATTGGAATGAAAGTAAAAATAGGAACAAAGCTCAATTTTAATCAAAGCGTGTTTATGGTTTAAGCGAAGCAAGTTTTACATTATTTGTTATCGTCAACCTAAATATTGATAATAATTACATTAAATTGACTCACCGTTACAATAGTTTTAATAGTGATTATACGGCAGTTTCGGCTATTCAGCCATTATCAATTTATGCTGAAATTTGTACGTTTGTCAAACGTTTGGAAGAATTACCCAATTTGAAATCCCTGAATCTAAAAATAAGGTTCCAAGACAAATGTATGCCTGTAGTTGATTTTAATATGTTACATATAAGTTTAAAAAAAATTTTTTATATGTTTAATATGTTACAAAAAAAGTTTTTATTAGGGTCCTTAAGGGCTAAACTTATGAAAATTTGAACAAATCCGTCAATGCTAAGTTTTTAAAAATTGTGATTTGTTTGTTTTTTTTTATGACAGCTCCCCTCCCTTCCCCCAATTTCTAATTATAAAAAATGCGAAAACAATTCCGAAGAAAGGGTTAAAATATATTATCTACATATTAAATATGATTAGTCGTCTGCTTTAACGACAGAGAGACGTAATTATAAAAACAATTTGTTTTGTGACTCAGGGAACCTCAAACGGCTGAAACCTCTAGCCACATAAGTTTCCCCATGCTGCCTTTATGTGGGAAACTACAATTATTGGATAAACATGAATTAATCTTCTTATTTGACTAAATTTGGATAAAATTGGTAGAACTGATTTTGGAAAACGTTAGTATGTTGTAACAGCCTTATGCGCAAATTTTTGTTTTTAACTCAAGAATTGGTTTAGAGAGGTGGCAATTGATACGTTCTGTTTGGGCCCTAAGAGGATGTCAGAGCCGATTTTGATAAAATCGTAATTTTGTGTGGCAGCTACTCCTCCAGATAACACACTTTCCAAATTTAATTTGATAGAAATCGGTTCACACGATTGGGGTGTAGAACACGGACAGACAGACTGACGTTAGACAGTTTGGACTAAAAGAACCTAAAACTGGATATATCATCACATAACTTTAACTACACTACGTATAGGTTAGGTTAGGTAAGGTTAGGTTATGTTAGGTTAGGTTAGGTTAGGTTAGGTTAGGTTAGGTTAGGTTAGGTTAGGTTAGGTTAGGTTAGGTTAGGCGAGGTTAGGTGTGGTAAGGTTAGGTTAGGTTAGGTTAGGTTAAGTTAGGTTAGGTTAGGTTACACTAGGTTAGGTTAGGTTACACTAGGTTAGGTTAGGTTAGGTTACGTTAGGTTAGGTTAGGGTGTGGATACATACATACATCTCAATAGCCACGGTTATGGTTTGTTTAATTTATAAAACTGTCCTCTCCATGTTGGTTGTCTACCGAAACCCGGTTAAATGGTTAGGTTAGGTTAGGTTAGGGTGTGGATACACACATACATCTCAATAGCCACGGTTATGGTTTGTTTAATTTATAAAACTGTCCTCTCCATGTTGGTTGTCTACCGAAACCCGGCACCAGACTGTAGCGACCGTGAAAAAAGGCGAATCGATAAGTGGACAACTTCCCCGTGTTTTCAAGGTTGTGTAAGGAAAAGTTTGTTTTGCCCTTGTTTGTGTACTGACCCTACGGAGTTGGATAAAGCGTTTTGTTGTTTTATACTTTTTATTCTTCAATAGTTTCCAAAGTCAACCCTAAATGAGCACTGATCATGTTCTCAAGAACACGTGCTCACGCCTAATGTTCCTTCAAATTAATATATATTTTAATATAATATATATTTTTTCACCAATTTAAAAAAAAAAATTGAGAAGTTTATACGATGGCTCAAAAATCCGATTATAGTTTTTCCTAAAAATATTATTTTAATTGCCCTGGTGATTTTGGGAAGGTTATCTATCTGTTGCTGCACTACTGCACAAACAAGTGAACATATAAAATTTTACGCTTGGAAATTTATATTATTAGTAGTATAAAAGAATTAATTTTAGTATTAAAAGAATTATAATAAAAATTTGTTGTTTTAATTTATTTAAAATGGAATACCATCAAGTACCTACGGTCTTTAGCATAAATAGTTTATATCTCAGGAGAATGATTTTTTTTTTACAACTCCTAATTTGTGGTAACTGCCATGAAACCAAAACAAAAACTTACCATTTCAAATCATAATTTCCCATCATGGGCAGACAAAGAGGTTTATCCGTTTTCCTAGTCGAAAGCTTTATTTATCAGTGCATTGATAGGATTAAATACGAATTAAAGGTCTGTTAACTGGTCATTGCAAACTGAGATATTATCTTTAGACGATGGAATTGGTTGAATATGATTCAGCTCCAATGGAAAAGAGTCGGAAAATTAGTTTCTGAGTGGGTGTGAAATGAATTCTGTCGACATGAATGGATCCAGGAAATTTTAGGACCATGGTACTGTTAGGAATATATTAAATTTAATGTTAACTATAATTATTTCATTTTAGTATAACATAATCATACAATACTCAGAGTGGCCCAACTATTGCGAAAGAATTAAAAAAGTGTTGAAATGCTTGACTTGCATCGGAAGTAGAACACCACGAGCGATAAAACATATATAAGCAGCCGGCACAATGTGGAGGGGATCTTTTGGAGGTTAGAAGATACCGGCTGCGTCGCTAGCCGTGGTGGAAGACAGCCCAGGAAGTTCAAATACAAACGGAAGGACAAAAGGGGATTGGCTGAATTTGAGACTCTACAAGGTGAGCAAGCAATGATATATAAAGGCACTTGTAATATCAGTAACTTCAATTAAACAAAAGTAATAATAGTTGGAATACTTCTGGGTTTTGTGTGATGCATATTTAGGTTTGAATATTGTTTATATGATTGTGGATATTTGTATTAGAGTTAATAACGTGTTTTGATCCCACCATTCTATAACTGTGTATTCTTTTTGTGTTGTAAAAATCATAAGAAAGATAGATATAAATTTATGTTAATAATAAAAATTAATAAAACGTTGAACCACTGTTTTGATTAAAAGAAAGAACACAGGCAGTTTAGAGGAGCCGTTCCTATCAGTACCTAAAGGACATTTGATGAACATTACTCAGGTCACCTTCAAACAATATAGTAATAAACCCCAATTTCAACCGTCCACAATAAAAAAAGGATCACAATTGCAAATACATGCATTCAAACCTTTCCGTTAAAACAGCTCTAATAAGAACTAAACACCAACATTTTACAGTATATGTGGGAAGGTAAAAATGACTATATACCCATTCATCTAAAACATACACATATATAAGATAGGCGATGGAACATGGCTGAATCTACAACTTTATCAAGTAAGTCTTGGGTTCGACGTTTTACTTTTATCTTCCCATCAGATCTATATTGACCAACCCTTGTTATCTACCGATTCAAAGATACACGAGGGTTTTTTACGCTTTTTTTTATAATATGATAACAACCAAGAGGTTTTTCAACAAGGAAAAATAACCATACATAACCTTAATATTGTATTGAAAAGATATGTTTTTTTAAAGTTAGAATAACAATTATATATTTGTTAATCTTATATTCTGTCTTGTGGAAAAACCGTTTGTTTTCTATATCTTAGATAATCTCGGGGTCAAACAACCCCTTAATCCTTATAATTTGAAACTATCAAGTTGAATAAGTTTGTTCATCAGTAAATAAGGAAAACAACGTCGCTCCAACTAAGCCAAGTAAAGACAGGGGTGTGCACTGAGATATAAATTCCGTCTCCACCAATCAAAACAAAGAGGATCAATATGTGTACACAGTGTCTGGCTTAAAAACAAAGTCTTTATTTTGGACAAAGTTTTATAATACATTGTGACATTACAAGACAAGAATGTCTTTTGAAGTTTCTTCTTTTTTATATCAGAACGGTAGCCGAGTTCGATAACATTTAATATATTTATGCAGTTCGCCAATTACATAGATTGAGAATTAGAGGCTCAAGTAGTGGTATATATATATATATATATATATATATATATACGTCATTTAAATGGAGCAACTTTTATTTCTTTCAAACTCCAATCTTTAAAGAAAGGGAGAAGTTCATTGGTATCAAGAGAGTATAATTAAATATTTGTTATATTTATTAATATATTTATATTAAATAATTATATTTGTTATATATAAATATTCAGCCCCAGGCACAATCCCCTAAAATATTCGACAAGAGTTCTAAGACACTCTGAATTTATTTATTCCAAGAAAACTGTTTAAATACAAAATAAAAAAATATAAAATGTCTATTTTATTTTAAATCAAATATAATTTTTTTCGAAATAATAATTCCTTTCCCCGAATGTTTATTACTTAGGGATTGGAATAGTAAGATCTGTTTGAGACGGTATAACCCTTTTATTTAAAATTGTTCTCTACTTTAACTATCTGTATAAACTCAAGCAACCATGTAATAAAGCTAATTCAGTTCAAACGGCGGTGCTATTTAGAGAAGAAGATGGAGGGGGGGAGGAAGGGTTGCACACCCCTACATAAACATATTTAATGAATTGTAAAACCTTACGTGACAAAGTTCAATAATATACATCCCACTGAAATGTAGGTTTCTGATTTTGTCTAATTTTCGGTTAAACCATTTTCAATGTGATTTTAATCATAATTTCTATACAATATAAAATTAATATAGAATTGCAATTATTGAACTCAGGTGAGAAGTTATTCCCGAAACATTTATTTTGAAGTTTTATTATTTTTTCTTAAAACTGTCCAAAGTTTTGGAAATATATCCTTGTATAATTAATAAAAATAAAGGTGATATTATGGAAAACATAATTACGATATTGGTCATCATATCTAAATTTTGAATTTTTTGACAACGGCCAAAATATCTCATTTACTACATTTCACAATTTTGTCTTGGTTTTTTAATGGTAATCATCTCCTTATAATAAAAAAGAAGACAAGAATATAAAGACCTCTCAAACACAAACTTCAGAGTTCAAAGAAAACAAGAGATGATCAAGGGAGACCTGATAGGATCTAACCTAAAACTACATGAAGGAATGTTTAGATCCAGCTAGGGACTTCGGGACTGCCGCGTTAGTACCTCACTACAGCGAGCCCCAGAGGGTTGAATTGTATCAAAATCGAATCACTGAAACAATTAAAAACGTCCTACCGAGTGGAAACGTGTTGTAGGACATGTTACCAATGACAGACTCTAGATAAAGACGTTATCTCAGTTTGTTTTGAAGCACCCTCCACACAACTTTCTCTACACTATATTATACGATGAAATAAAATGCTAAATTACTCGGGAGACTAAATTCAAAATATTCCATACCCTCCAAATCAAAAACAATTTGTTTGTGGGAAAATTGTCGTATTTCAATACCTTTAAAATAACTCAAACAATATCCACGACAATTTAAGAATGGAACGTTAATTTGTTACAAAAGAAAAACTCTATCATCGCGCATGGTATGTAACAGTTTGCTCTTAGGAATAAAGGATAGTGGGGGCAGGCAGTGATCAGTGAGCGGTGGACAGTCTGCGCTTTGCTTGTGTCGAGCCCTGTGCGTCAAATTGGAAAAATTTATTTAAGGTAAACTAAATATTGTATTAAAATCTTGAAACTAATTGAAATTATATTCAATAGTATAATATTTTTTTAGCAATAAATTGAAGAAAAAGTTTGTAAAAAAATTCTTGAATATTTACAGCTACAATTGAATTTTTTAGTATCTTGTAAATTGCAATAATATACTGTTAACATAACAGGAAGATTCGTCAATTATATATAAGAACTTTAAACAAAGATATAAATTTATTTAAAAATAAACCGGCATAATATAACATTGCATTATTTTTATTCCACAACCAAAAATAATATTATATCCGAAAAATATTTTTAATTCTCTTTGTTTTTTAGAACAAAACAACTTTTTTTTTATTATTCTGTCCATTGTTTTCTTCTATAAGTTGCTATAGAAAGGTTATTGTAAAATTTAATAACTTTTTGAAACAATACAAAAAATATTTATAAAGTTATATGATATTATATTATTATCGTATATTTATTATTTCATTGTTTAATAACGCCTGATATACTTTCGTTTTTTATCAATTATTCCTAAATAGTAATTTTTTACGTGTTATTTCGTACACTGATTTGAATCACTACATTTCATATTTCACCTAAATTTTAACAAAATGTCTAAACCGATTTTAAAAAATTACGTCTTTTATAACAGCTTCACGACCTGTATTTTTGTTTGTTTTAACACAAACCGATAGTTTGGAGGAGATGGCAATTAATATTGGATTCTTAAGGTTGATATTTGATCAAAATCGTTGAAGCCAATTTGAATAAGATCAAAATATTATATTTTTTGTACGTTTTGTTAGATACTCTCAAATTCTCAGTTACAAAAAATTATAAAAAGTGATGAAAACATGCTGACATATAAAAATTGATTAAAATCATATTTCATCTAAATTTTAACAGAATCGGTAAAACCAATTTTGAGAAATTACGTTGTATAAGAGCTTCACAATCGTGTAATTTTCTAGTTTTAAATCAAAAAATCCGGGAGGGGTTATATTTATTTTTTAATTTTTTTAATCTAGAGTAGTAGAGTGTGCTACACTTGAGATCCAACATGGCGGCTGTACCACGTGACCACCCCCACCCCTCCCCCTCCCTCTTTGCCCCTCCCCCCTTGGCCCCTCCCCCTTTGCCCCCCCCCCTTTGCCCCTCCCCCTTTGCCCCTCCCCCCTTGCCCCTCCCCCTTTGCCCCTCCCCCTTGCCCCTCCCCTTTAGGCCCCTTCCCTTCCCCCATTGGTCCCCCCATTGGTCCCCCCACCCCTCCCCCTTTAGGCCCCTTCCCTTCCCCCATTGGTCCCCCACCTCCTCCCACCCCTCCCCCTGCCCCTCCCCTGTAGGCCCCTCCCCTTTAGGCCCCTTCCCTTCCCCCATTGGTCCCCCCACCTGTGACGTATTGTCGAGACACACACACACACACACACACGACGTCATACACACATGACGTCATACACTTAACTTTTTTAATACCAGCGGGATTCGAACCTGTGAAGTTTGGATTCGAAGGCGGACACGCTACCGACTGAGCTATCGTGCATAGTATTACAAGTCGGATATTTAAAGCAGTATATAAGCCGCCATGTTGTAACCGCAATAATGTGTTATATATAATGTGTTAAGATTTTATCCTAACCTATAAGTGTCCTACTTTTGCCCATCCACAGCCTATCAGCTGTTACAATAATGTGTTATATAATTATATAAAGTGTTAAGATAGTTAACCTAAAGATTCCCACTTTTGCCCATCCACAGCCAATCAGCTGTTACAATAATGTGTTATATATTTATATAATGTGTTAAGATAGTTAACCTAACCTCATAGTATTACAAGTCGGATATTTAACGCAGTGCCGCCATGTTGTAACCGAACGCCAGAACATTTCGTAGAAGTTCGGACACGAACCCCTTACCGTAAGACTTACCGAGTTTTTCGCGACCGCGAAAAACTCGCGTACGTCTTACGGTATGGGTTCTGAGTCGTACCTCTAGGTTACTCTGACAACAAATAGTAGTGTCCAAATTTAATGTGCTTGTGGTAACCTAACCTATAAGTTTCCTACTTTTGCCTACCACAGCCTATCAGCTGTTACAATAATGTGTTATTATATAATGTGTTAAGATAGTTAACCTAAAGTTTCCTACCTTTGCCCATCCACAGCCAATCAGCTGGTACAATTAATGTGTTATATATATATAATGTGTTATATATTTATATAATGCGTTATATAATGTGTTAAGATAGTTAACCTAACCTATAAGTTTCCTACTTTTACCCATCCACAACAGCCAATCAGCTGTTACAATAATGTGTTATATATATATATATAATGTGTTATACATTTATATAATGTGTTGAGATAGTTAACCTAACCTATAAGTTTCCTACTTTTGCCTATGTTCACCACAGCCTACTTGAATCAGCTGGTACAATTAATGTGTTATATATTTATATAATGTGTTAAATATGTATATAATGTGTTAAGATAGTTAACCTAACCTATAAGTTTCCCACTTTTGCCTATGTTCACCACAGCCTACTTGTAACAGCTGGTACAATAATGTGTTATATATATATATGTAATGTGTTATATATTTATATAATGTGTTATATATGTATATAATGTGTTAAGATAGTTAATCTAACCTATGTATGAAAAGTTTTTACCTATGTTCACCACAGCCTACTTGTAACAGTTGGTACAATTAATGTGTTATATATTTATATAATGTGTTATATATGTATATAATGTGTTAAGATAGTTAACCTAACCTATAAGTTTCCTACTATTGCCTATGTTCACCACAGCCTACTTGTAACAGCTGGTACAATAATGTGTTATATATTTATATAATGTGTTATATATGTATATAATGTGTTAAGATAGTTAATCCAACCTATGTATGAAAAGTTTTTACCTATGTTCACCACAGCCTACTTGTAACAGTTGGTACAATCAATGTGTATTTATATAATGTGTTATATAATGTGTTGAGATAGTTAACCTAACCTATAAGTTTCCTACTTTTGCCTATGTTTACCACAGCCTACTTGAATCAGCTGGTACAATTAATGTGTTATATATTTATATAATGTGTTATATATGTATATAATGTGTTAAGATAGTTAACCTAACCTATAAGTTTCCCACTTTTGCCTATGTTCACCACAGCCTACTTGTAACAGCTGGTACAATAATGTGTTATATATATGTAATGTGTTATATATTTATATAATGTGTTATATAGTTATATAATGTGTTAAGATAGTTAACCTAATGTGTTATATAATGTGTTAAGATAGTTAACCTAACCTATTAGAGTTTCCTACTTTTGCCCACCACGGCCTAGGTACATTTAATGTGTATAATGTGTTAAACGTAGTTTCCTCCGTTGCCTACCAGGGTGTAGCACATGTGTTTATGTATCGTGTTAAAATATTGTTAACCTAGACTTAATTCCTACTTTTGCCTATTAACCTAACCTATAAGTGTCCTACTTTTACCCATCCACAGCCAATCAGCTGTTACAATAATGTGTTATATAATTATATAATGTGTTAAGATAGTTAACCTAAAGTTTCCTACCTTTGAGCATCCACAGCCAATCAGCTGGTACAATTAATGTGTTATATATATATATATATATATATATATATATATATATATATAATGTGTTATATATTTATATAATGTGTTAAGATAGTTAACCTAACCTATAAGTGTCCTACTTTTACCCATCCACAGCCAATCAGCTGTTACAATAATGTGTTATATATATATAATGTGTTATATATTTATATAATGTGTTAAGATAGTTAACCTATAAGTGTCCTACTTTTACCCATCCGCAGCCAATCAGCTGGTACAATTAATGTGTTATATATATATAATGTGTTATATATTTATATAATGTGTTATATAATGTGTTAAGATAGTTAACCTAACCTATAAGTTTCCTACTTTTACCCATCCACAGCCAATCAGCTGTTACAATAATGTGTTATATATATATATAATGTGTTATATATTTATATAATGTGTTAAGATAGTTAACCTAACCTATAAGTGTCCTACTTTTACCCATCCACAGCCAATCAGCTGTTACAATAATGTGTTAAGATAGTTAACCTATAAGTGTCCTACTTTTACCCATCCACAGCCTAACAGCTGTTACAATAATGTGTTATTATATAATGTGTTAAGATAGTTAACCTAACCTATAAGTTTCCTACCTTTGCCCATCCACAGCCAATCAGCTGGTACAATTAATGTGTTATATATATATAATGTGTTATATATTTATATAATGTGTTATATAATGTGTTAAGATAGTTAACCTAACCTATAAGTTTCCTACTTTTACCCATCCACAACAGCCAATCAGCTGTTACAATAATGTGTTATATATATATATATAATGTGTTATACATTTATATAATGTGTTGAGATAGTTAACCTAACCTATAAGTGTCCTACTTTTACTCATCCACAGCCAATCAGCTGTTACAATAATGTGTTATATAATGTGTTAAGATAGTTAACCTAACCTATAAGTGTCCTACTTTTACCCATCCACAGCCTATCAGCTGTTACAATAATGTGTTATATAATTATATAATGTGTTAAGATAGTTAACCTAACCTATAAGTTTCCTACTTTTGCCCATCCACAGCCAATCAGCTGGTACAATTAATGTGTTATATATTTTATATAATGTGTTAAGATATAATGTGTTAAGATAGTTAACCTAACCTATAAGTTTCCTACATTTGCCCATCCACAGCCTATCAGCTGGTACAATTAATGTGTTATATATAATGTGTTAAGATATAATGTGTTAAGATAGTTAACCTAACCTATAAGTTTCCTACTTTTGCCCATCCACAGCCAATCAGCTGTTACAATAATGTGTTATATATATATATATAATGTGTTATATATTTATATAATGTGTTATATAATGTGTTAAGATAGTTAACCTAGCCTATTAGAGTTTCCTACTTTTTCCCACCACGGCCTAGGTACATTTAATGTGTATAATCTGTTAAACGTAGTTTCCTCCGTTGTCTACCAGGGTGTAGCACATGTTTTTATGTATCGTGTTAAAATATTGTTAACCTAGACTTAATTCCTACTTTTGCCTAAACCTATGCTTACCACAGTCCAAACGGGTGTTAGTCTGGCCACTATTTAACCGTACCGAAATTACCAACCGATTTACCAACCGATTTACCAACCAAATCCAACCGATTTACCAACCAAAACCAATCGATTTACCAACCAAAACCAACCGATTTACTGTCTGGAGTTAATATAAAACCACTAACTCCGCTTACAAAACCATTCCGCGACAACATAATGCTTGTTAAAATAACCGACAGTTCGGATTGCGAACAAGGGAAGAGCCTCGTAAAGAAGAATATCTGTGGAGTATTTAACAGTTATCCTCGTGGGAAATTTACGGATTTTGTTTCCGCAAGACATGGCGTAAAAGTAAAATTACCATTCCCTTTGAATGGAAAGAGACCTATGGCGAAACGTGTATGCAATATTATTGGAGCAGATGGGATGCAAGCCATTGCAAAGAAATTTAAAAATCCCATTGCAATCCCCTACAAGGTAGAGTTAGCGGATGTTGAGTTGACTACTCTACAGGAAAAAATGCCCGAAATACTATTGGCTTCTACCTTATGGATTTGGACATTACACAAGATTTTGTGGGGATCTTTAACAAGCGAGAGATGTGTGAGCATTTAGTACGTCATTAAAAATAAATAAATAAATGTTTTAAAATAATATTCTTTGTAATTTGTTACCTCCATTCCACCAAAACTCTTTTTAGTAGAGATGAAGATATTTGATGTGACCTTGGAATTGTAGCCGAAAACGACACGACCCCCCAACCCCCATTTTTCCTTTTTAAATATATAACGTCGTAACGTTTGTTAGGGACCGATTTACCAAACCGTAGATAAAATTACCAAGATTTGGTTGGTAAATTCGTTGCAAAAAGTATATTTTGGTTGGTAAATCGGTTGGTATTGGTTAGGTTAGGTTAGGTCTGGTTAGGATAGGTTAGGATAGGTTAGGTTAGGTTAGGTCTGGTTAGGATAGGTTAGGATAGGTTAGGTTATGTTAGGTTAGGTTAGGATAGGATAGGTTAGGTTAGGTTAGGTTAGGATAGGTTAGGTTAGGATAGGTTATGTTAGGTGAGGTTAGGTTAGGTTAGGATAGGTTAGGTTAGGTTTTTAGGAGAATGGTTGTTAGGTTAGGTTAGGATAGGATAGGTTAGGTTAGGTTAGGATAGGTTAGGTTAGGTTAGGATAGGTTATGTTAGGTTAGGTTAGGTTAGGATAGGTTAGGTTAGGTTAGGTTAGGTTTATAGGAGAATGGTTGCCACTATTGGTTAGGTTAGGTTAGGTCTGGTTAGGATAGGTTAGGATAGGTTAGGTTAGGTTAGGTCTGGTTAGGATAGGTTAGGTTATGTTAGGTTAGGTTAGGATAGGATAGGTTAGGTTAGGTTAGGTTAGGTTAGGAGAGGTTATGTTAGGTGAGGTTAGGTTAGGTTAGGATAGGTTAGGTTAGGTTAGGTTAGGTTTTTAGGAGAATGGTTGTTAGGTTAGGTTAGGATAGGTTAGGTTAGGTTAGGTTAGGTTAGGATAGGTTAGGTTAGGTTAGGATAGGTTATGTTAGGTTAGGTTAGGTTAGGATAGGTTAGGTTAGGTTAGGTTAGGTTTTTAGGAGAATGGTTGCCACTATTGGTTAGGTTAGGTTAGATTAGGTCTGGTTAGGATAGGTTAGGATAGGTTAGGTTAGGTTAGGTCTGGTTAGGATAGGTTAGGATAGGTTAGGTTATGTTAGGTTAGGTTAGGATAGGATAGGTTAGGTTAGGTTAGGTTAGGTTAGGAGAGGTTATGTTAGGTGAGGTTAGGTTAGGTTAGGATAGGTTAGGTTAGGTTAGGTTAGGTTTTTAGGAGAATGGTTGTTAGGTTAGGTTAGGATAGGATAGGTTAGGTTAGGTTAGGTTAGGTTAGGATAGGTTAGGTTAGGTTAGGATAGGTTATGTTAGGTTAGGTTAGGTTAGGTTAGGATAGGTTAGGTTAGGTTAGGTTAGGTTTTTAGGAGAATGGTTGCCACACGCCTACCAACCTCCGCCCCACCCCTACCATCTCCCGGGCGTGTGGCAACCATTCTCCTAAAAACCTAACCTAACCTAACCTAACCTATCCTAACCTAACCTAACCTAACCTAACATAACCTATCCTAACCTAACCTAACCTATCCTAACCTAACCTAACCTAACCTAACCTAACCTATCCTATCCTAACCTAACAACCATTCTCCTAAAAACCTAACCTAACCTAACCTAACCTATCCTAACCTAACCTAACCTCACCTAACATAACCTCTCCTAACCTAACCTAACCTAACCTAACCTATCCTATCCTAACCTAACCTAACATAACCTAACCTATCCTAACCTATCCTAACCAGACCTAACCTAACCTAACCTATCCTAACCTATCCTAACCAGACCTAATCTAACCTAACCTAACCAATAGTGGCAACCATTCTCCTAAAAACCTAACCTAACCTAACCTAACCTATCCTAACCTAACCTAACCTAACATAACCTATCCTAACCTAACCTAACCTATCCTAACCTAACCTAACCTAACCTAACCTATCCTAACCTAACCTAACAACCATTCTCCTAAAAACCTAACCTAACCTAACCTAACCTATCCTAACCTAACCTAACCTCACCTAACATAACCTCTCCTAACCTAACCTAACCTAACCTAACCTATCCTATCCTAACCTAACCTAACATAACCTAACCTATCCTAACCAGACCTAACCTAACCTAACCTATCCTAACCTATCCTAACCAGACCTAACCTAACCTAACCAATAGTGGCAACCATTCTCCTATAAACCTAACCTAACCTAACCTAACCTATCCTAACCTAACCTAACCTAACATAACCTATCCTAACCTAACCTAACCTATCCTAACCTAACCTAACCTATCCTATCCTAACCTAACCTAACAACCATTCTCCTAAAAACCTAACCTAACCTATCCTAACCTAACCTAACCTCACCTAACATAACCTATCCTAACCTAACCTATCCTAACCTAACCTAACCTAACCTATCCTATCCTAACCTAACCTAACATAACCTAACCTATCCTAACCTATCCTAACCAGACCTAACCTAACCTAACCTATCCTAACCTATCCTAACCAGACCTAACCTAACCTAACCAATACCAACCGATTTACCAACCAAAATATACTTTTTGCAACGAATTTACCAACCAAATCTTGGTAATTTTATCTACGGTTTGGTAAATCGGTCCCTAACAAACGTTACGACGTTATATATTTAAAAAGGAAAAATGGGGGTTGGGGGGTCGTGTCGTTTTCGGCTACAATTCCAAGGTCACATCAAATATCTTCATCTCTACTAAAAAGAGTTTTGGTGGAATGGAGGTAACAAATTACAAAGAATATTATTTTAAAACATTTATTTATTTATTTTTAATGACGTACTAAATGCTCACACATCTCTCGCTTGTTAAAGATCCCCACAAAATCTTGTGTAATGTCCAAATCCATAAGGTAGAAGCCAATAGTATTTCGGGCATTTTTTCCTGTAGAGTAGTCAACTCAACATCCGCTAACTCTACCTTGTAGGGGATTGCAATGGGATTTTTAAATTTCTTTGCAATGGCTTGCATCCCATCTGCTCCAATAATATTGCATACACGTTTCGCCATAGGTCTCTTTCCATTCAAAGGGAATGGTAATTTTACTTTTACGCCATGTCTTGCGGAAACAAAATCCGTAAATTTCCCACGAGGATAACTGTTAAATACTCCACAGATATTCTTCTTTACGAGGCTCTTCCCTTGTTCGCAATCCGAACTGTCGGTTATTTTAACAAGCATTATGTTGTCGCGGAATGGTTTTGTAAGCGGAGTTAGTGGTTTTATATTAACTCCAGACAGTAAATCGGTTGGTTTTGGTTGGTAAATCGATTGGTTTTGGTTGGTAAATCGGTTGGATTTGGTTGGTAAATCGGTTGGTAAATCGGTTGGTAATTTCGGTACGGTTAAATAGTGGCCAGACTAACACCCGTTTGGACTGTGGTAAGCATAGGTTTAGGCAAAAGTAGGAATTAAGTCTAGGTTAACAATATTTTAACACGATACATAAAAACATGTGCTACACCCTGGTAGACAACGGAGGAAACTACGTTTAACAGATTATACACATTAAATGTACCTAGGCCGTGGTGGGAAAAAGTAGGAAACTCTAATAGGCTAGGTTAACTATCTTAACACATTATATAACACATTATATAAATATATAACACATTATATATATATATATAACACATTATTGTAACAGCTGATTGGCTGTGGATGGGCAAAAGTAGGAAACTTATAGGTTAGGTTAACTATCTTAACACATTATATCTTAACACATTATATATAACACATTAATTGTACCAGCTGATAGGCTGTGGATGGGCAAATGTAGGAAACTTATAGGTTAGGTTAACTATCTTAACACATTATATCTTAACACATTATATAAAATATATAACACATTAATTGTACCAGCTGATTGGCTGTGGATGGGCAAAAGTAGGAAACTTATAGGTTAGGTTAACTATCTTAACACATTATATAATTATATAACACATTATTGTAACAGCTGATAGGCTGTGGATGGGTAAAAGTAGGACACTTATAGGTTAGGTTAACTATCTTAACACATTATATAACACATTATTGTAACAGCTGATTGGCTGTGGATGAGTAAAAGTAGGACACTTATAGGTTAGGTTAACTATCTCAACACATTATATAAATGTATAACACATTATATATATATATATAACACATTATTGTAACAGCTGATTGGCTGTTGTGGATGGGTAAAAGTAGGAAACTTATAGGTTAGGTTAACTATCTTAACACATTATATAACACATTATATAAATATATAACACATTATATATATATAACACATTAATTGTACCAGCTGATTGGCTGTGGATGGGCAAAGGTAGGAAACTTATAGGTTAGGTTAACTATCTTAACACATTATATAATAACACATTATTGTAACAGCTGTTAGGCTGTGGATGGGTAAAAGTAGGACACTTATAGGTTAACTATCTTAACACATTATTGTAACAGCTGATTGGCTGTGGATGGGTAAAAGTAGGACACTTATAGGTTAGGTTAACTATCTTAACACATTATATAAATATATAACACATTATATATATATATAACACATTATTGTAACAGCTGATTGGCTGTGGATGGGTAAAAGTAGGAAACTTATAGGTTAGGTTAACTATCTTAACACATTATATAACACATTATATAAATATATAACACATTATATATATATAACACATTAATTGTACCAGCTGATTGGCTGCGGATGGGTAAAAGTAGGACACTTATAGGTTAACTATCTTAACACATTATATAAATATATAACACATTATATATATATAACACATTATTGTAACAGCTGATTGGCTGTGGATGGGTAAAAGTAGGACACTTATAGGTTAGGTTAACTATCTTAACACATTATATAAATATATAACACATTATATATATATATATATATATATATATATATATATATATATATATATAACACATTAATTGTACCAGCTGATTGGCTGTGGATGCTCAAAGGTAGGAAACTTTAGGTTAACTATCTTAACACATTATATAATTATATAACACATTATTGTAACAGCTGATTGGCTGTGGATGGGTAAAAGTAGGACACTTATAGGTTAGGTTAATAGGCAAAAGTAGGAATTAAGTCTAGGTTAACAATATTTTAACACGATACATAAACACATGTGCTACACCCTGGTAGGCAACGGAGGAAACTACGTTTAACACATTATACACATTAAATGTACCTAGGCCGTGGTGGGCAAAAGTAGGAAACTCTAATAGGTTAGGTTAACTATCTTAACACATTATATAACACATTAGGTTAACTATCTTAACACATTATATAACTATATAACACATTATATAAATATATAACACATTACATATATATAACACATTATTGTACCAGCTGTTACAAGTAGGCTGTGGTGAACATAGGCAAAAGTGGGAAACTTATAGGTTAGGTTAACTATCTTAACACATTATATACATATATAACACATTATATAAATATATAACACATTAATTGTACCAGCTGATTCAAGTAGGCTGTGGTAAACATAGGCAAAAGTAGGAAACTTATAGGTTAGGTTAACTATCTCAACACATTATATAACACATTATATAAATACACATTGATTGTACCAACTGTTACAAGTAGGCTGTGGTGAACATAGGTAAAAACTTTTCATACATAGGTTGGATTAACTATCTTAACACATTATATACATATATAACACATTATATAAATATATAACACATTATTGTACCAGCTGTTACAAGTAGGCTGTGGTGAACATAGGCAATAGTAGGAAACTTATAGGTTAGGTTAACTATCTTAACACATTATATACATATATAACACATTATATAAATATATAACACATTAATTGTACCAACTGTTACAAGTAGGCTGTGGTGAACATAGGTAAAAACTTTTCATACATAGGTTAGATTAACTATCTTAACACATTATATACATATATAACACATTATATAAATATATAACACATTACATATATATATATATAACACATTATTGTACCAGCTGTTACAAGTAGGCTGTGGTGAACATAGGCAAAAGTGGGAAACTTATAGGTTAGGTTAACTATCTTAACACATTATATACATATTTAACACATTATATAAATATATAACACATTAATTGTACCAGCTGATTCAAGTAGGCTGTGGTGAACATAGGCAAAAGTAGGAAACTTATAGGTTAGGTTAACTATCTCAACACATTATATAAATGTATAACACATTATATATATATATATAACACATTATTGTAACAGCTGATTGGCTGTTGTGGATGGGTAAAAGTAGGAAACTTATAGGTTAGGTTAACTATCTTAACACATTATATAACGCATTATATAAATATATAACACATTATATATATATAACACATTAATTGTACCAGCTGATTGGCTGTGGATGGGCAAAGGTAGGAAACTTTAGGTTAACTATCTTAACACATTATATAATAACACATTATTGTAACAGCTGATAGGCTGTGGTAGGCAAAAGTAGGAAACTTATAGGTTAGGTTACCACAAGCACATTAAATTTGGACACTACTATTTGTTGTCAGAGTAACCTAGAGGTACGACTCAGAACCCATACCGTAAGACGTACGCGAGTTTTTCGCGGTCGCGAAAAACTCGGTAAGTCTTACGGTAAGGGGTTCGTGTCCGAACTTCTACGAAATGTTCTGGCGTTCGGTTACAACATGGCGGCACTGCGTTAAATATCCGACTTGTAATACTATGAGGTTAGGTTAACTATCTTAACACATTATATAAATATATAACACATTATTGTAACAGCTGATTGGCTGTGGATGGGCAAAAGTGGGAATCTTTAGGTTAACTATCTTAACACTTTATATAATTATATAACACATTATTGTAACAGCTGATAGGCTGTGGATGGGCAAAAGTAGGACACTTATAGGTTAGGATAAAATCTTAACACATTATATATAACACATTATTGCGGTTACAACATGGCGGCTTATATACTGCTTTAAATATCCGACTTGTAATACTATGCACGATAGCTCAGTCGGTAGCGTGTCCGCCTTCGAATCCAAACTTCACAGGTTCGAATCCCGCTGGTATTAAAAAAGTTAAGTGTATGACGTCATGTGTGTATGACGTCGTGTGTGTGTGTGTGTGTGTGTCTCGACAATACGTCACAGGTGGGGGGACCAATGGGGGAAGGGAAGGGGCCTAAAGGGGAGGGGCCTACAGGGGAGGGGCAGGGGGAGGGGTGGGAGGAGGTGGGGGACCAATGGGGGAAGGGAAGGGGCCTAAAGGGGGAGGGGTGGGGGGACCAATGGGGGGACCAATGGGGGAAGGGAAGGGGCCTAAAGGGGAGGGGCAAGGGGGAGGGGCAAAGGGGGAGGGGCAAGGGGGGAGGGGCAAAGGGGGAGGGGCAAAGGGGGGGGCAAAGGGGGAGGGGCCAAGGGGGGAGGGGCAAAGAGGGAGGGGGAGGGGTGGGGGTGGTCACGTGGTACAGCCGCCATGTTGGATCTCAAGTGTAGCACACTCTACTGTCACTTCCACACACGCTGGGAGGTGGTGGTGGGGGGTTCCCGCAGCCAGTGGGGGGTTCCCGCAGCCGGTGGGGGGTTCCCGCAGCCGGTGGGGGGTTCCCGCAGGGGGGAGCAAAGTCCGCGGGCCGAGGTATATCGGTTGGATGTTTGGGTTGCTAAAAGTGTATTTCGGTTGGTAGATCGGTTGCTAAAAGTATATTTCGGTTGGTAAAAGTATATTTTGGTTGGTAAATCGGTTGGTTGGTAAATCGGTCGGTTGGTAAATCGGTTGGTAAAAATATATTTCGGTTGTTAAATAGTGGCCAGACTAACACCCGTGTGGGCTGTGGTAAGCATAGGTTAACAATATTTTAACACGATACATAAACACATGTGCTACACCCTGGTAGACAACGGAGGAAACTACGTTTAACACATTAAATGTACCTAGGTCGTGGTGGGCAAAAGTAGGAAACTCTAATAGGTTAACTATCTTAACACGTTATATAACACATTATATAAATATATAACACATTATATATATATATAACACATTAATTGTACCAGCTGATTGGCTGTGGATGGGCAAAAGTAGGACACTTATAGGTTAGGTTAACTATCTTAACACATTATATATAACACATTATTGTAACAGCTGATAGGCTGTGGTAAAACTCGGTAAGTCTTACGGTAAGGGGTTCGTGTCCGAACTTCTACGAAATGTTCTGACGTTCGGTTACAACATGGCGGCACTGCGTTAAATATCCGACTTGTAATACTATGCACGATAGCTCAGTCGGTAGCGTGTCCGCCTTCCAATCCAAACTTCACAGGTTCGAATCCCACCGGTATTAGAAAAGTTAAGTGTATGACGTCATGTGTGTATGGCGTCTTGTGTGTGTCTCGACAACAATACGTCACAGGTGGGGGGACCAATGGGGGAAGGGAAGGGGCCTAAAGGGGAGGGGCGTACCGGGGAGGGGTGGGAGGAGGTGGGGGACCAATGGGGGAAGGGGCCTAAGGGGGAGGGGCAGGGGGAGGGGCCTACAGGGAAGGGGCAAAGGGGGGAGGGGTGGGGGGACCAATGGGGGAAGGGGCCTAAGGGGGAGGGGCAGGGGGAGGGGTGGGGGGACCAATGGGGGAAGGGGCCTAAAGGGGAGGGGCAAGGGGGAGGGGCCTACAGGGAAGGGGCAAAGGGGGGAGGGGTGGGGGGACCAATGGGGAAGGGGCCTAAAGGGAAGGGGCAAGGGGGAGGGGCCAAGGGGGGAGGGGGAGGGGTGGGGGACCAATGGGGGAAGGGGCCTAAAGGGGAGGGGCAAAGGGGGAGGGGCAAAGGGGGAGGGGCCAAGGGGGGAGGGGAGGGGGGACCAATGGGGAAGGGGCCTAAAGGGAAGGGGCAAGGGGGAGGGGCCAAGGGGGGAGGGGGAGGGGAGGGGCAAAGGGGGAGGGGCCAAGGGGAGAGGGGGGAGGGGCAAAGTGGGAGGGGCCAAGGGGGGAGGGGAGGGGTGGGGGTACCCCCACCATTTTTGTGCCCAACCGTCCCACACTCTACTTAGAGTCTTTACAGAACTTATAAAACTGAGGTCACACTTGTTTCAATCATCCCGCATGCTATGTATACGTAAATAATTTTATACCAAAATAATGACATTTTTAATTGAATAATTTATACGGCGTTTATATATCATTATTTATTCCGAATTTTGTGAAGATATATGACCGTTCAGTGGTGTCATCTTAAAATCCACTCTAAAAATAAAATTCACAATTCAAAAAACTCTTATTTATTTCCTGTCGTTTAGTTTGTTTTTTATTCACATTAGAAAACAAAAGGTTCACAAATATTTCACTAAATTTCTGACACTACAATCCACAAAATCAAAATTAATATTTGTGTCCATCTTTTCCCAAAATATTTCTATTTTACTTATAAATAAAAAAGTATTTATAATTGACTATGTGGCCATGTATTTCTTATGGAGATAAGTTTATTGATTTGTCCCTCTTTCTTAACTGTTTGCAAACTTATATATTGAAATAAAGTAGATATATAAGTCTTGTTTTATATACAAGCAACAAATTGATTACTTATGTATTGTATACATAAAGACAACAGCAATGGTCGAAGCCGTTTGTGTAGTCTTGGGATTTTAAAAAATTATGAATTAATTGTAATCCCTAGAAAAAAAAAACAGAAAACAATTCTACAACAAAATTAAGATACCTATACAAATTTAAGAAATACACAATTTAGTGAAATTATATTATTTAATCACAATAGTTAACTCCAAATATACAAATTAAACATTAACTTGGAAGCAGAATATTAATTTACATAAGATAAAACTTCCCACTTATCAAAAATATAAATAAAAAAAAATTCTCCTTTAGATTATAATAAAACATATATCTCACCTCTATCATAAATAAAAGAAATTTTGTTGTATGAGGTACAAAAAGAATTTATGAGGTATTTACACGTGTACATAGAAGATCTAAAACTTCTCTACAAAACATTGCTAAAAATGTCCAGTTTTTACCATTTAGTTCTTCTTGCATAAACGATCTATACATTTCATGTATTCCAACAAAGAAAATTTATACTTATTTTATTACATGTTATTTAAATAATTTATACACTTCTTTTTCTTCTGCTACCAACTCAAGAAACAAAAATATAAATTAACGTTTTAAACTTTATAATGAAGATGATCAACAATATTTTCTTTTTTCACAATTATTCCTGAACCGTCATTTTATTTTACTTGCGATTTGGGAAACTGTTCTGGGACGTTATTCTTCACTTTTTACAAAAATTTAAAGTAAAAGAGACAAGCTTATGTTAAACTACAAGAGTTAAAGATCTGTAGGTATACAGGGACAGTTAGTTTTATGAAGTTGAAATCTTTTAAACGGCCTAGCGCCAACATATTAATTTTTCGTGAAGTAAATATTCATAATCAAAATAACTTCTAGTTTTATTTGGTATCAAAATCATAACATAAAAAAAAAATTCAACTCGACAGTTTTGGTTCCTTAACTACCCCCAAGGTAATTTTTTCGTTACCCCTATATGTGTGACAAATGCAAAGTTTGAAATAAGATTTATAGTTTTATCTGTCTAGAATGGTTGCGACTTACAGACAGACAGACAAATTAGCGCGTTAATATAAGTGTTCTTGGTTTTACTTGTGACCTTTAATAAAGTTATAATTAATAAAAATACAATCCATCTTTTAGCTATTGAATTGTTTGTCTCACATCTTAGAAAAACTTAAACGCTACGTATTTCTCATTTTCTGCATTAATTTGTATTCGTCACACAAAACTATAATTTCGTACTGCAATTTAATTTCAAATCTAATTTTGTAGATGACGCTGAGTTCAATTTGAGGGAGGGGGATGATATTTAATACTTTAAATTTGACCTAACACCAAGATATTAACTTTTTCGTCAAATAAACATGACATACATATTCGTAATTAGAATAATTTCTAGTTTTATTTGATATCCCACACATAATATTTATTAAAAACATTACAACTCGATAATGTTTGCTCCAAGGTCATATTTTGTTACCGCTATATCTTTCATATATGTGGGATAACGCAAAGAATGTGATGCTAAAGTTTGGATATAAGGTATTTATCGTCGTGTCTGTGTAGAATGATTGCGACTTACAGTACTGTGTCTTTCCTATGGACCCTAAAAATGTTGGTACTACCAATTTTACGAAATTATGTTTCTAATATAGATAAACCATGATTTTCTAGAGAGATGGCAACCAAAAACAACTTTTTTAGGTACTTAGAAGCTCTATTGTATCAGAATGTGATTAAAATTGTTACAAATAAGAATTTTCAGTTTTAGAAAGAATAAATAAAAAACACGACTGCCCATATGACCATAATTTAACTAAAATGTATCAATTAGTTTTATCTGCAAAGAGCTCCATAGATCATAGGCAGACAGATATAAATAAATCTGTCTTATAAAGGTGAAGTTAGTGTACCTCTGAAGAGCTATCGAAATGTGCATAAGTTAATATAAACGCATTATACAGTTTTGTGTAGTTGTGTTATTTTGTGGTTTGGGGTTTTTCCTTGTTGAGACAGATATAGTCCAAAACCACTTTTTTTTGGACGGAGAAGTAATAAAAACTGTTAAGTCCGTGAAAAACCTAACATCGAGTTTTGATTACCGATAGTCAAAGTGAAAAATTAAAAACCAGGCCTATTCAGTACATTCAATTCAGAGTTTCAGATATCATTAGGCTGTTGTGTTTCATCAATATTGAGTGATAAACAGCATTAAAACATATGAAAAACTAATGAAAATATGTATGTACTGCTGTACGAAATGTCATAGTAATTTTTGTTTACAATGTAGTCCAAAAATGATTACTTTCTTGTATTATGTAGTAAATAAATAATGTGTAATGGGTCAAATAATTGATGTTAAAAAGTTTCGAAATATCCGCCTCCTGAATTCAAGTAATAGGTTTTGTGAAATGCACGGCTTTGTTTCTTGAATGGCTTACAACATAAACGGAAGGAATTATTTTAATGGAATTTGTTATAACTATATGTATAAAAAACGTTAAGTGAAGGGTAATCAAAACTGAGTTAATATTTTTGAGGTATTTACACACGCTTGGAAGTTCATTGAGCCATAATTTTTCTTTTCATGATGATATATCTTGATATATGTCTTATACACCCTAAACGAGCAATTGGATTTTGATAAAATTTGGTACTTGGGTATATCTCAAGACATTTTCCTTCGATTTTTACACCGTTTTATGAAGGCAAAACTCAAAATTACCATTTTCAAAAATCTATTTAAATAATTGTATTAACTCTTCCTTAATTAAAATACCTTTTTTCTTAATTACTTTTATGAACCCAAACAAAATTTCTACCTACAAATCTGGTTCTGTAATATCAATTAAATAAATAGGTCAAGTGTGTGATAAAACCACACGAGTTAGAGTCCGTAGGTTTATAGGAAGACGGTTAAGTTTATAAAATAGAAGTCTTTTAAGCGGCAATTTAAATTCTACAAACAGACACGCGTGTGAAATTATAAGGTTCCTTGATTTTACCTAAAGAGAAATCAAAATGTGCAATACATCTTTTAAATGGCTTTTGAATTTTTTATCACACACCTTAGAAAAACTTAGACGCTACGCATTTCTGGTTAAATTAAGTTGTATTCGTCAAAACTATTTCACACTGAAATTTAATTTAAAATAATATTTTTCCAGATTTGTAGGTCACGCCGCGCACCGTGTTCAAGTTAGAGGTAATACATATGATATCTGACACTTTTTCATATAAATGAACATACATATTCGTAATCAAAATAATTTCTTGTTTTATTTGATACCTCTCACATAATATATCCAAATAATACACATTTTCAATTCGATAGTTTTTGCACCTTACTGTCCCTAGGTGATATGGGACAATACAAAGAATATAAATGCAAAGATTGAAATGTATAGGATTTATCATCTTGCCTGTGTAGACGGGTTGAGACTTACAGACAGACGAACGGTCAGATATCAAATTAAGGATAGTCTGTTTTAGGAAATTGATCATGACCTTTTTCGTAAAATATTGAATATCTTAAAACGTCAGAGAGATATATATTAGGGAATAGCGAACAATTAATTAAAACAAAAATAAACACGGTAAACTGTAGTAAACAAAAATTATGATTTCTGAATAATTTACAAAATAAACCCTGATATCTGATTATGAAATATTTGAACGATTATGACGCTGTAAATAATTAATTTTCCTTTTATAAAAAATTGCATTTACAGTGATATCGCAAGCAATCCAATTTTGTGTGTGTACAATTCGAGGAAACCTTTTGGAAAAAGTTAGATAAATTTTGATAAAATCGTTTTTTAAGTAGCTTATCTTGTATCTTTATTGTAGTTTAGTTTTGAACATGAGTATGTGAGAAATTTTTGTAATCTTTGACACGGTTCACTTCTTACAATTTAAAATTCTGTTTTAGTTACTAACTTTCAAATAGTTCAAAATCGTCCACAATGATTTTGATGAAATTTTTTTATAAAATGTACCACGTAAAAACTCAAACAAAACATTTCTGTTGCCATCTCTCCAATAATTCCGCTACAGGAATAATTGATTGAAAGTTCAAATTAAATATGGACGCCTCGCCGGCCTAAAGGATTAAATCTCAATATCAGATATCGACCAAGTTTTGTTGACCTAAACGTACGGCCGAACCTCACAGTGTAGTAAATAAAAACTGAACTGTCGACCCCTGTGTAGGAATATTGTTATGGAACCAATTCATGTTTTTATTTAATATATTTTCTTTTTTTTTTAAATACTGTAAATAAACATTGCACAATCATGCACAAAAATAACTAAACAAAAATATACGTCGATAACAAAATATCAGTTTGGTAGTTGTCAGTCAAAAAATTAAAATAATTAAAAGTCTGTGGATGACGTTGTTTGTTATATATATATATATATATATATATATATATATATATATATATAAAACCTAAATTTACTTAATTTGTTTCATAAACTTGTCTTTAGCTTAAATTCTATTTAATGATTCAAGTTAAAATAACGACGATTAAATATGTTTTTAGTTTTATTCCGTGAGTTACCTTAAAAACAAATTCGGTCGTGGGTCTTATGTAGGATACTTTTTGTGGTTAAGGGGTAGTGAGGACCTAATGGTCTTAACTTCGCCTAATTAATAAAGCTTATTATATAATTATAAAAGACGTAATTTCAAAAAAAAAAGAAGAAAACGCGATTTTGGTTTTATTATTATTATTCCAAATGGCAACTTAAGACTTTTCAAGCTGGTTTCAGTTATTAACCTTTCTTTTTTACAAAGGATAGAGAGAGTCTTTCATCTCTTCCAATATGTTTTGTTTTTTTAACGGTAACTCACGCATCAACAATGGCGACCAAAACGTCCTCAGATGCTACATTTAAGCAAAATTTGATCAAAATCGTAGGAGTCGTTTTTGATATACAATTAAACCTTATTAATAATAATAATAATCCACCATTATCATGTACTGTAACTTTAAACCCAGAATAATGTCTACATATATAAAAACACCTTAACATTTGTCAAATTGGTTTTTATTAGCAGATTTTTATAAAATTCATATATGACTCAGGATATGATTTTAATTTTGGAAAGGATTTTTAAACTGTTGACTACCAAGACCCAAATTCTCAAAATAAATTCAAAATTCGAATTAACTAAGTTATGCTCAATTTAAATTCTAAATTAGATAATATGTTACTTAGTCCTACAAACGGATTCATAAGACTCACTTGAGAGAGCCTACAAACACCCTTTTAACATTTATTAGTCATAAAATTAGGCTACTTAAACAAATTAAAATATTGAATCTTGAGATCCTTTAACAACAAAACCAACTCGCATCAACGAGATGCCAAAAAATGTTCCTTTTCTTTCAAAGTCTCAAGTTATATAATTGCTGAAATCTGTATAATTTATATGATTAATCTGTATAATATGCTTATAATTAGAGAAGTTTATATTTACTTCTTACATCATTCTATGCCTTTTACTCTTCTAGATAAAACGACAAAAATAAATCAACTTTTTAAATAACTAGGAAGACACAAGAAATAGATTTAAAATACAGACTTTGCAACATCAAAATACTGACTTTATAAAAACAACTACAATATTTCATTTCATACTTAGGTATCCAACTTTTCAGTAACCTCATTTAAAGATCTAGTAACGTTCAATTCTATAGAACTGTACACATGTCAGACAACAGATTGATTGAGACAGATAAACACTTTTATGAACTCGATGGACCTCAAAACGGATATTTGGCGTTGATTTGACCCTTCCCATAACTTTCAAGGGCATGTGTCAAGGTAAATATCTGTTACTAACCAGACTTACAACAATTACATATAAGCAAAACATATTGCAAATTAGAAATCATAATAACAACGTCTTAGAAAGCCTAATATTTTAAAATAATCTCAAAGAGTTCAATAATATTTTGACTAAAATTTTAAAGTTCAACTCTCGAAGCTCAAGTGTCACTTCCCAAGTTTCAGACATTCACACTTCTCTAGCAAAGTGAACAGTAAAAACACTTATCACTGTCGAAATCATGTGGGTATTTTCACAATTGCTTGCCAAATATAGTTTTAATTTACGATCGGTTTGGCTGTGTAGCTTTGGTCATAAATCTACCTAAATTTAATCGATAACTCTCTGGAATATTTTGATAAATTCGAACTTCCAAGACAACAGTCATGATAACCGATACTTTTTTATAAAAAGATTTAAGAAATTATTTTTTATTAATACTTCATTACAGCTGTTTTGGTATAACATATATTATTTTTGTAAAAGTTGTAGGACAATATAAGATTGCTTATGTTTTTGGTATAATTTATTCGAAAATATACAATCATTCGTGTATATAAAAATAAAAACTCAACTTTTAGACTGTCGATTAACGCTCGTTATCAAGTTGTCCTGTCTTGCTCTTGGATATCAGAAGGCGCCGGAAGTTTGCGTGTTCACCCACCACAAACACTTGAGGTTTAGGGCAATGTGCGGGAAAAGGAAATGTTGTGATCAGAGTCTGATTGCCTGGAGGGACAACCAAGAGACACCAGAGGAACCTAACTTTGGTGGAGGGACAACCAATGGGTTGGAACTTACAACTGAAGGGTCAACCAACAGACAAGTAGGAATATAGTGCGAAAAAGACCTAGTGCTGAATAGGGGACAACCAACAAATCACTAGGATGAGAGGGGTAGAAGTAAAAGAAAGACGACATGAGAGTCTTTGTAGGTGCTTGATGCGTGAGCTGGTAGAACTCTGTTTTAATTTTTTTTTTTTAGGGCAGATATCTCTCCTGAGAAGATACTGTGGGACTAACCCCTCAATAAGCGAGAGTACTACCCAGGCTCAATGCTACCCTTTATATACTCTACAGTGCGGGAAGGGATTTCACCCCACACTGATGTCGGGTTTTTTACAGATTGTAAGTCATATGCGTACCAATAACGATCACCAAAACTATGGATTCGACACTTATCTCGATCATTAGACATATTATTTTTCACCCCTTCTCATCCCCAATGCCGATGGGGTACGTAAGCAGCATTGATCGTGTCACTATTTATCTCAACGATCCCAAAAACTATGGATTCATCACCAACTTAATATTATAAATATTTTGACCTACAAGAGTTTCTATTTGAAACTTTTTCTTAGTTCACGACAGTTATAATAATATCGAGCTGGTCATTCGATCGATATTGGTTAGCTTTAGAAGGTCCATTATTCTGTACTATTTAGTTCTATAAATAAAAAGAGTTATTGATTGACTTTTCTGGTTATAGTAACGTAATCGATTATTCAATTGAAATGATTAACACTTGTGGAAATTTCAATCATCAAACAAAAGAAAACTTATATCTTTTCACGAGAAATGTTTTATTTGTAAGAAGACCCAGTTTCAATTATTAAGTGATCATCTTCAGTTGGTCCAGTATCACAAAAGTATGAATTGAAGGTGATGATGACTTACTCAATGAAACGTCTTCTTTTTTAAAATAAAGCTGTTATTTCTGTTTTTTGCTGGAACTTGCGTTTTATGTGAAATAATCCAATACTTATATGTGATATTTGTAATTGTATTTTTATTTATTGAATGTAAATGTATCATTTGTTCAGTAAATAAACACATTCTATACACCAACTTATTTTAACAGCAATAAATAAAATTCTTCAATAAATTTAATCGTAATACAAAATCACATTCAATATCAATGTAGGAGAGTTGACCACTCTATGTTCATGAAAAACAATAAAGTAATCTTTGATTAAAGCCTCCACATAACATGTCATCCCATTATGCAACATGTACAATGTAGACTAGGTATAAATTCCATGTTTGGTGAAATAACATCAAGTAGATTATCGTTGTGCCTCCCTCAAGGCTTAACTTATCACTGTAGATAACTGTCTGGTTTGTATAATTTACGATCATATAATGTCTGCTTTGTTACATACAGTTCTCTAAAGTGAACCTTTGAGTCAAATGTTGTAACTGAGGTCAAATCTTACAGATAGATAAGTGAACTCTGCACTTCTATAAAGATGCTTGGATAATTGACTCGATGATCAGTTTTTGCAGATGTGACACAAATTGATATTGATTGCTTGATTTCTACTGATTTAAGATTAGTAAAATTACTTTTGATATAAATTTTAGAAATAATTTTTTTAAAGTTTTTTTGCATTATATTCACTTTATAAATGATATAAATGTAGTATACTCTTTTCTAAAGCATGAAATTTATCGTGACGGAGTTTTTTAACGATATTATTAATTCACCAGTGAATGTCAAATGTTAACAAAATAATATAGAACTTGTCAAAACCGTCTAGAATGAACAGTTGAAGATGACGTATTACTTTGAAGGCGAAACCGTTGTTATATCTTGTTCAATTAAAGATGGCAGTCAGGGATGAGTGTTTCACACACACACACAGACTAACAGGAGACCTAACCTACTGGACTCTTTTTCACCATTATAAAATTGTTTCATTGTGAATATTCTTGAATTTAGATGTCATTCTAATCATTGTAACACTACTTTGAAAATTAACCCAAACACGGTATACTTGTGATGTTTTCGACCTACAGTACTTTATATTTATACCGAGTGTCCCAAGAAGTGGGCACTATTTTTTAATTAATGTCCTGGACATATGGAACACTCTACAATCATGATACTTTACAGTTACGTTACATGTAAAAAAAAGTATCTTCGAGTTGCATTTTTTCATGGTCTGTAAAAAATAGTTTTAAACCAGTTATCGATTACCCTAAAGTTTCATAATGAGTAGAAATATTATTTTATGGATGAACAGGTTGATGTGGCTCATTACTGCACCTAATCAGCTGTTTTACTCAAACCAATCTAATACATTACAACTCGTAACTAACTATCCGTATAAAAAGCAAATGGCCTCCATTAAACACGTTAAATATTTATAATTATTTCTCTACTCTAAAGTTACCAATAACATGTTTAGAGTAACAATAATATTTAACAAAATCGGTTTTTGAATTAAACAGATCTGACAAGAACATCTTGAGAGAATGAGGTTACGTTATGACATTTTGTCTGACACAAAAAAAAGGAAAAACCCGACTTTGTAAATACCAACTGTAAATATATCTCTTCCTCGTATAAAGAAACTTTAGTGAAAACAAATATTTGAGATTCGTCTGTCTAAATGTCTATTGGTAATAACTTTAACACTTTCAAACATTATCAGACCTGCTTTGTTGAAATGATTTTACGTCTTCTACAAATTGCAGAAAGTTTCGCTTAAAATTCAATCTTCATTGTAAATCAATAACGGTTTAGGATGTGTGTGTAGGTGAGTGCATGATTACACTTTATGTTGGTAACACTAATTAGGATGGGAAACCATCAAAAACGAGCGGAAAATGTGCGGGCTTAACCGTGGCTCTAAAGTGCGATCAAACCCACCCATTGGGACCACTAGGGGCTCAAGTATAGTGAGAACGGGCGTGGCAAATCTGAAGGACCTCTTTCACCTTTCCACCAGGACTCTTTTGATTTACTATAATCGACAGCTACGGTTTTTTTATATTGATCTTTTCTTCCTTTTTTTAAAAGGCAATGATGGCCTATTCGCTTTTAAACAACAAGAAATAAATATATAGAACTGCAGTGGTGGCTTTGTAAAGCCACAAGAGCTCACTATAGTAAAGATTGGATCTTCAACTATTTTCATGTAATTTTGTGTTAGAGCCCTCTCGTCTTTCATGACGACCGTTTAAAATGTTTAATGTCAAATTTTTTAAAACCCATTGACCTTGATGTAGTTGATTTGATTACAAATCATTAACACCTTTGTAAATGATTTAAGATACAATGAAGTAAAGTGCAGGGTAGTAGAAAATTGTAAATGTCCAATAATTAAACAAGTGAACTATATTAAATTAGGGTTATTCTTTGATTCTGGGGTAACTTGGAAAACGCAAATTAATTGTCTAAAAAATAAATTTATAAAGTATATTAGGGTGTTTTATATGAAAATATGTATGTAGTTTAGAAGTTTTAGAAACTATTTATTACGACTTAAATCATTCATAGGATATCAATCTGGGGGAGAAGTGTACTACACTAATTTAAGACCAGTTATTATAATACAAAAGCATCTTATAAGAGTTATGTTAACACCATTGTTTAAAATTATAAATATTCTATCACTTGGAAGTTTATATTTTAAATTCACCACCACCTCCCTTTTTCCCCGGTGATACTTCTACTCTAACAACCCTACTTGCAGGTTGCCTAAACAGTAAATTGCAGGAGAATTGTATTGCATCAAATCAGTTTACCCGCTTTTTCAGTGATGAAAATCCTTATCACGTATCAAGGTTTGAGAACAAGTGTGCACCAGCCGCAAGAGAGACCGGATGCTTCAAGGAAGTGCATGTCTTATATTCTACAGGATAACCGATATTTTAGGTACCATCCCCAATTTTTCACCCACCAAATAATGGCTAATTAACCCCTTTTGGGATTGTTCAGACGGCCAAGAGTTTTTTCTGCGGTGCGTCTCAAAATTCCGTATAAATTTAAATACGTGATAAGTAGTTAACGGCCATTTTGGCCTAATACTGTTTCCTAGACTACTAGATTTAAATAGAGTCATTCCCTTAATATTTTTCATAATTAATTTAGTTTATTGTGTATTATAATTTTAATAACATAGTTTTAATCACTCATGAAGCTGACTGGTTGGTATTTGAGTAGTCGAGGGTACGTGTCATGTTAATCCCCCCCCCTCTAGCTTTACCCAAATTTCCTTCCCGAACTCAAACTCTCTTAAAGATCCACCCCAGGGCCGCCCTAAACCAATTAAACCCCTGAGGTTGCTGCAAGTATTAGGAACCTTTTTGAGAGGAGCTGAGAGAGTAAAAGAAATTAGGGTCAATGAGAATTAATTTAAGTTTATTACTAAATTACTTACGTCTTAGCAATCTTGTGTTTAGTATTTATTTATTAATATTTCATTACAGCTGTTTCGGTATAACATATACCATCATCAGATGAAACAACACGTTTACACAACACACTGATACACATTTCACAAAAATAAATAAACATAAAATGTTTGGTACTGCAGTAAAAGTCGAAAATAATATAAAATAAAGTTTAGATAGTATAATAATAGTTTAAGAGGATATTAGGTCGGATGCGGGTGTTTTTCTCTTGTTTATATTATTATTATTTTATTTTTTACACTAGAGTTTTATAAATGTGTAATTTTTTTTCCATCCAAAACAGGTTTTAACCTCGATATGTAATTAAATGTGTTTAAAGAATAAATAAGTCCAATCACCACCAGTTGTAAAGTGAAAGAAATATGAATCTCAGTGACGTATCAATGAAGTCACAAAACTAAATGTACTAATGACCTATTTCCTGAGATCAGGAAGTCACACTGGTGTATCAATACAATGGTAAGACTTATTTATGTTCACAGTAGATTCTATATGGAGGAAAGATTATTTTGTGCAGTTCTCTACTCGGTATAACAAATGGTCAAATGTGACATTTTTAGTTAAATTAACCCCTCCTTCAATATAGTTTCTGGAACATCTCGTTTACATTCCATTCTGAACATTTCTACCTAAATATAACTACTAAAAGTTTTTTATTTAATCTTCATTTAATATAGAAAATATTTAATTTCAATAATAAGGGTCATAGATTCCGAGTATACAAGTTTAACATTATTTTACAAAGACAACATTAACCCAAATAGAAACCTAGTGAACTGTAGAAAACTCAGAAATTGTAAAAAGTTTTTGTAATTAAACTTACAACAGACATAAATTGAGTAAACCTTTTACTATTCATAGAACGGTAACAATCACAACTCTAAAATTAAAGATCCTATCTTAGAAATAAATTTTCAAACCCTGTCTTCTTCCCTGACACTTCGTAATGTATGGAGGCTGTTTCTTATTAATATGCTTGGTTTAGGAGTTTCGATTAAACTTTACTTTGGGTCTGCGGAAAAATGACTGAGCAGATGCGTTTAGGACGGTCATTAATTTGCTTAACCATAAAATAATATTTATACAATTTAAATTTTTAACACAATAAAATTTAACATAATCCATCGCAAATCTAAAATTATTTTTTTTACGTTTTTACTATGTTTAGTTAAATATTAATTTTATGAAAAGATAAGCAGAACATTATATTGTAGAGCATATATTTTTTTGTATTGACAGCCTTAATGTACCGCTTAATGTTAAATCGCTAGTATTCTTCACAGATCATCAAAATAAACACGCACGTAGCCAGTTCAGCCACAAATCGTATTTACAGTATTATGTATATTATGTATTATGTATTATGTATTATGTATGTATTTACAGTATTTACAGTATAATGAAATCCCTAATTTTTAGAATATACTCACGTTTTCTGGATGTTTTCATAGTATATTTTGTTTTGAAAGTCATTATTAAATCCTATATGTTTACATAATAAAATCCAATTCTCTTCAATTACAAAGTTGTCTAACTATAGCGTGTGTGCCATGTGCTCTTCAGAGAATTAAAGTAAACAGTCATTATATTACAATCTTAAGCTATTATTGGAAATAATACAATATATTCCACAATAACCCACAAAAGCAATGTTTTACATAAACACTATACACAATACTGAATGTTATTTCACACAGTATTACTAAATATCTATTTCAGACGGATAAAACAATTTATTTCCAACAAGTACTGTACTAATACACAGTAAGGTCTACTGATGACTAACAAAGGCGACGCTCTCCCTTCAGTTTATTGCTAGTCATAAAAATAATAAGTATAAGAACACCGTTAGAAAAAGGGTCTGGGTATCTTTTAAAAAAATATCTTCCAACCATTTTTAACAACTTTCTTGCTTACATTACCAAATTATTTTTTCAAACAAAAAATATCTTAACATCATGAAGTTTTCAATTTAAAATATCAGTATTGATACATATTTGTTTTCACCATTCCGACTACTGATTAATAATTAGATATATTAATAAGACGCGTTGTAGTATAAACAGTACGCGTTGTGACAGTGGGCCTACTGCATCATGTATTAAATGTTTAAAGAACTTGTGTGTTTGTTATGTGTCGTGTGTTCGTAATTTGTGATTTTAAACTAAGACAACGGGAAAATCCAGCATAACATTTGAAAATGGCTGAATAGCCGAAACTGCCGTAGTGATATAACTACAGACAAACATAGACTATTGTGACGGTAAGTCTTATTAATATATCTAATCAGTATTGATTTGCAATCTTAATTTCTAATTTGGTGAATAAAATGTTAATGTTCAAATTACTTTATTCTGCTTATTGTACTCTTAAGTAGACGCTTCTGTATAAACTAGAAACAACATTATCTATTTATATCAACTACGAACCTAAGAAGAGCAAGTTTTGTTTTGTGTTGTGTTGTAAAAAGATTTTACATTTCTTAAACAAGCAGATTGTCGGCTTTACTGATAATGTTAGAGAACTTTTTACGGGGGGAAAAATCAGGGAAGATAATTTTTTATAACAATTACCAATTTTTTTAAATTTAAGAAATTATTTTCAACATGTTAGCCCACTGATTGGATAATTTTATCAATTATAAAACTAGGTACAATACTTGCTTTTTGTCTTATTCCAATCCAGAAATCACTTGGTGATTACCGCGGTTTCGGGTAACCTACGTACCCATCTTCAGATCACAGAAATTACACAAATCCCATCATTATGTGGTCGTCAAATATGATATAAGCACAAAAAACACGCATCACGAAACACACTTAAAACACTTTTTAAAAAACATTTGAAATATTGAATGTTTCCAAGTGTTTTCTGGATTGGAATAAGACAAAAAGCAGGTATTGTACCTAGTTTTATAATTGATAAGAAATTATATTTACTTCTTATCAACAATATATGTTTGGTTTTTTTTTAATTGAAAGTCAGTATTGAAACGAGTAATCAATTCTAATTCTACATTTATGTATATCATCAATGTTTATTGTGCTGTATTGTTGTATGTTTAATACGTTGTATTGGTAAATATTCAATTGTCATTTAACGCTTCACAGTAACAGACATCTGTGAAACGTTTTGTTTCGTTCCAATTTGCCATTAATAGCTTCAAAATGCATCAAGTGTAAATATGATAATCGCTCAGTGTTACAAAACTAATAGGGTGTTTATAGTAAAACCTATTAATGCGGTAATATCAACAACGCAGTAACCCACATCTCTAATTCACCTTGGTTGGAAGTAGAGGTAACACAGTAATTTTAGTATGTATAACAAAATCCATGTTGAGTTTTTCGTGAATATATGTGTATTGATGTCTTCTAAGCTTAAAAAAGCTTTACATGTTAAAGTTGTAATCTAAACAAACTTCCATTCTCTACACTTGTGTAGGTAACTTGGCCCTACCATATCACATTTTCTTAGGGAGGTCACTATAGGTCATAGCAATTTCATATTTCTCTAATAATTTTGTGTCCCCACTTGCTTGCTTACGTACAGATAACAACGATGGACGGACAGATGACATTTTTCGGTTTCACGAAACGAGGTCCGTTAGAAAACTTCCCCTGTACTTCGAATACTGACTAAGTAAACTTTAAATGATTAGCAATTTAAAGTAAAAAATAAGCCGAGAAGAAATGAAAGATTCCAGACAAGACTTATAGACTATTTACATCCAAGTATCGCAAGACGTAAATACAAAGTTTTTACATTAAGACTGTAAGTATACCTACAATAAACTATTCAGTACTCTATATCAGTATTATGTACTCTTTGATTTGAGATTTTGTCCTCTCTAAAAAACATAACTTCTTTATAAGTCGCAGTGAAAACAGTACAGTCGGATTAAACAAAAGTGGCATAACAGTACATTAACTGGAGGTTTTTTTCACTAAAAGTGAAATCTAAGTATTCAAAGATATTTTCTTTGTATCTGTCCAGCCATTATTTGTAGTAAAATTACTTTAAAATACAAAATCTGACAAAACAAAATGGAGTTTTCATAATGTTTGTAGATTAACTTGTTTCCAACACATTTTAGAGAAAATGTAAAGAAAGTAATTCGTTATAAAATTGCCTAACAAACAAAATATTTTATCTTATAATCCAGCTATTTTGGCTTGTTATAAGATGTTTTTAATTATTTTTTTACCCATTTTTTAAATCATCAAAATTTCCAGAACACTCTAATAATTACTTTTATCTATCTAAATGCAGTCTACGATTGAATTTTAAGTAGTCTATTAATGAAGTAAAAAAATATAAGGTAATTTTGCAAAGTTGTTTACAACTGTGACCATAAATACGAGAAAATCCTTTTGAAATAGGTAGTAAAATTTGTCAAAAATGTGTAAGATCCTAATAGTAAAAATAGCATGGTTTTAAAATAGTTTACAAAATATTCAAATATTAAATAGCAAAAAAAAAGTATCTACTGCAACAACAAATATTTTAATAACAAATATTGTTTCTATCTCCGAGTACGTCATCTTTTTTCTCTTCTCGATCCATTGACCTCTATTTTCTTCAAAATCTTCTTGGGCTTTCCCTAATTGTGTCAACTTTTTTTTTTACTCCTTCCATTCTTCATTTGTCTTGCTGTGTTATTCCAGGGTTTTAAATTATCCCATTTATATACCTTCGAATTTTATTTTCCACCTTCTCAACGAACTTTCCTATATTCATCCGTCTTCGAGGAATATACCACTTAGGATGGTTCTGTACTATAGATGTTCTGGTAAGGTTTGATGACTGGAGGATAACCTGTAAGTTAAGTTCCTTATTGGCATTTTCTCCTTTATTTCAGATGACATTTGATTTTCAGTTGTTACTTTGTATGACAACAGTATGTTACTTTGTCAGAAGTATGACAAGAGCTTTGATACTTAGACACCCACACATTTTCAAATTCTTAATCATTTCTCAAAAGTTCTGGACCATTTCTCCTCCTTGATTCTTAATAATCAGATGCTCGTTCTAGTAAAATGAAAGTAACTTTCTCCTGTTTCTTGACAATAGGATAATAGGCCCTTATCGTCTGCATACACTATACATTTAAGCAGCCTATCGTTGGTTTCAGTGAAGTGGCTTCATAGCCTTGACCAAGCCCAATGTAACAGTTCCAGTTCAAGTTCATTTCTCCAAGGTTAATTAAAATTTATCTTATAGTGATTTCCACTGCTATATCAACACTATTTGGTGAGCATTCCTGTTCAATCGCTTGGGAAAGCGCAGGATTAAGGACTAGCAATGTGCACGGAAAAGGAAACTATAATTGAGACGTCATTGACAAAACTGTTTAAAACTACTGCTAATTAAATTTTGAATTTTTTTACGTTTTGTATTATAATATTTTTATCGTATTTCTTCTATATTTAAAAAAAAAATCAGGAAATTGCGACAGTTGGAATAAACACATATTTTTAATTTGAAGGGACACCCATAATGTGTTCTAGTGGTTACGTCAGCATCACTAATAATTTCATATTCTCTGGTCTCGCCTATAGCCACGATAGCAATGTTATTTGAAAAATAAATATATAACGATTTAAAGAAATAACAATTGAGATAATCCTCATGTACTTATTGTAACAACACGCTAACATATTTTAAATTGTAACCGTATATTTTATCAATTTACTACCTACACATTCCGTTTTAACATTAGCAAACGACATTAAAAACTGTGTATTTTTGTCTTTTAATTTATTTTTTAATCATTAATAAATTTAATTACTACAAAAATCATTAATCTTTCACTTTAAATTGTCATTGCCTCTTACCAAATCTTAATCCCAGTTTTAAACTAAACTGTACAAATGAATGTTTATATATAGTGAGTATCTGTGTTTTGTTTACTTGTGTCTATGTTTAGTATACGTAAGATAATTTTACACTATACATTACCCACATTAACTGTATTTTATTCTCAATTTTACACAAAAAAAAAAATTTACACTGGAAGTGAAAATCCAGGTTGTAATATTGAGGTTACCTACTTCCGGCAAAGTGATATCTTGCTCTGATCTTGGCACCAACCACTCTTTGTATTTATCTCTATACAATATCTTTATTTGTTTCGTTAAAAACAGGATACTACATTCTAACGATGTATATGAACGTTATCAAACATGCTCGTGTAAAATCCAAAATGATTCCCTTTCCAGATAAAACAACCTTTTCAATTCTGTACCAAAGTATCTCTAGTATTGCGAAATTTTTGTATTTATTTATAACCGACTTTCAAAATAAAGTATGAATTGTAAGGTACATGTAAGAGTTTAGTTTATTGATATTATAAAGTTTTACTCTTTTTAAAGACAAAATTTCTTACATTATTTCGTTTCACTCTGTCATGTGACCTCTTTTTCTTTTTATTTTTACGCGTTTCGGAAATTTTGTCCTATCACCAGAAATTCCGTTGCCATTCATTAGCCAAGTGGTGCGCACCTTATGCACTCTCCATAAATGTATTTGTGTTTAATTTATTTTAATCTGACAACCTCAGATGAGAAAGTAAGATATCTGATGATGGGATAAAAGCTCCGAAACGCGTAAAAACAAGAACAAAAGAGGTCACGTGACGGAGTGACGTAAACAAAATAAGATAAGAATCTTTGTTTTATTTTAAAATGACCGGGATAAAGTAATGGAGGCTCATAACCTCAGGAGTGTTGCCACCAAAGCCTACAATACATCCCTATAAAAGGAGCTCCGGACATCCTTATAGAAGATTGAAAGGAAAGGATGGAGGAACTAGAAGGCGACCTATGATTCCAGACACGCTGGCGAAACAAAAGACGCAAGTGACTAAGACAGCTCCAGAAAAAGAAACTCTGGAAGACTAAAAATAAAAATTATGTGTTTTATTTCTAATCAAGAAATCTTTTGTATATTATTATCTCCATTTCATTTGTACAAACATTATTTGCAAGAAATGATCCAACATTCTTTCCCAAATCAACCCAGTTCGAATCTATAAATTCTTTGAATATTCATAATTCCGAACTGCAGTTAAATAAGCTCATGACGCTCTCGTGTTTAAGTTCCTAACATGATCTTCGACTATTAGACCAAGTTAGTTCTGTTTATGTTGTTCTACGTTTAACCGAGAGTTGATTACAATCTTGAAACATCGTATATCAATCTTATATGCACAAATAATCGAAAATATTCTAATAAATTTTACCGGGGCTAATTTTACTGGGCGCGTCAACGAATGCTTAAACAACTGATTTGTAAATCACTGATTGACAGCTTCGTCACCTGACCTAAATCCATTTGGGGTTGACTGTATACTGTAGGAGAGGAGCACCACTTGTTATAAAGTATAGGCAAAGTGCACTTCACAAAGCTACACACTCAAATTGACAAGTGTAACCAAGACTGGATATTTGAGCATTTAATAGTACAACATAGCGAGGTATAGATCTAGTAATTGGTCTCCATTTAATTTGGTTATGTATTCTTTTCACTCTGTGTTATAGATATTTTTAATTAAAACTCTGTATTACGCTATAGACATACCCGATTTAACCTACAACTTGTTTACAAGGCATCTTTACTTCCATTCAATAGAGAAAATTTAGATTCTGTATAAATAATAACTGGATATGGTGCCGAAATCTCGGTCACAAGGCAAAAAACTATGACCACGCACCTGGAAAAACTGTTCTACATTTTTGAACCTACCACTGTCAGTTAAAACAAAGGCAATATCTTGTAAGATGATAGATTGCTTGATTTTCTCTTACGAGGACTAGGAATTATAGGATTTTCTTCCTTGTAAGTTTTTTTAGTTAACAACTAATTAAACCAATACAACACACATATGCACTAGGAATCAACCACACAACACTTAGGTTTGGAGGTTATGCCCAAGTCAACAAAACAACACACCAACTCTGAGCTAGAGATTTTTTTTTAGAAAGACGTACGTGGAGCACACACGCCCTTTTAAATGGAACCAGAAATTTCAAGTATGATTTTACCATGGAAATAATGACCGTACAGATGCCCTTAAAGAAACTGAAAGATCTATCCTTCAGGAATGTAAAACACACAAAAAAAGTCTCATATGCCCTTTTAAAAAAGACCGATTCAGTTGTGAAAACAATAGTTATAATAATAAGAGTATACAGAAAACCTTACTGTAATTGTGTACAGACATGCATAAAAATAGTGTCCTTACAGAGATGTCCTTGGGTAGTGGCTAATCTATCCTTATTTAATAGGCTATGGGTTTTTGTGAAATCCTTCTACAGTTTTTAACTGATTTTGACGTTAGAGATGTCTTTAGATAGGGCTCAGCTTGATGTTATTTCCGGACAAATTTCAAAAATTTGCAACATAAGGGAGGATAATTGAAATATGAATGAAAGTTTGTACTATGAACCTCAAGATAATTTTTATTAAAGAATTAAAAATACATGTAATTAAAAACATCTGTAATTAAAAAAACCTGGTTTTATATTAAGAATTTCTTTTTGTAAAAACAAATCATACGTTTTAATCTACACTAATCAAATAATCTCATTTATAAAGTATTTTACTTGACTGAGCAATCTTGATTGTAAATTTTCCTGTTTACAGCTGTAAACCTTGTAGATTGAACAAAGTAAACAGTGCTACAAACTTGACAAATTAATTTTTAAACTTACAACATGTTTTCTTAAAGTATATTTTAGTGTTTGCAATTTTTTTTTTTAATGTTGAATGATATAAGCGTTTGTTCTGATGATGTCTGATATATAGGCGAAACAGCTTCAAACAGGAAAGTTTACAATAAAGATTTCTCAGGCAAGTAAAAAACTTTATAAATATTATTGTGAGCAATCGGCTAGGGTATCATGATTAAATAAATTATGTCAACTGTTATTTATATAAACAAAAAAGAAATGTAAAAGTGTAATTATTTTTTATCTGTGTTGTTATATGTGTATTTTTACAATATTTGCTTTTTATTAGTTCGTTTTGACAATGTTTTAAAACGAGGTTTTTTTAAAGTTTATTAATAAATTTTGTAATGTTTTATTTAATAATGTTTTTAAATTTTATCGAACTGTTTTTTATTGTACTTTTTAACAGTAACAAATCCTTAAATTAGAGGTTACAGAAACTTATACCTAAGGCTTGTTTATCATTGCAATATTGTTTAAATTAAACTTTTTTATATATACAAAATATTCCTCGATTTTCAGCAACGGGTACTCTGGAAATTCAAGTGGAAGTAAGGGGTAAACCTAACTAAGGTTATAAAGAATAATTTGAAATAATAAAATCGCCTTAGAAATATTAAGATACATCGAATTCATATATCTGGAATTTAAAATCAAAAAACAAAAAATTCTATACTAACAAACGTTGTACAAGGTGGAATTACAAATTTAAAAACACATAATTTAATAGATTTTAATTCAAATGTAGATTTAAAAATTTTCAAATCCGTCCCAAGGGTAAAAAGTTAAATTCACTGGAAATGTTGGAAATGTTGAGATTAGTTCAAGAGCCTCTCCCCAACTTAGCATTAAACGAAATATTAGATTTAAGTAACTCACCTATACTTCAACTCTTACGAACTCCTTGAACTCACCCTCCCCTCCCACCTTCCCCCTTTAACCAACTACCTAGTAACGGGACTATTGTATGAACTATAACTTATTGTATGTATGTCCTTAGTCCGTTGAGAAACCATAACTAGTGAAACCTAGATCGACAAGGTTCAATAAATATTGTGGAAAGTGTTTTTGCTTATTAAAGTACATTTCTTGAAATTTGTTTCGTGCAAAACGTTTAGAGACTTCACCGCAGCCAGTACGATATTTAATTATATTATATATTTTGCTACTTGAGAGTAAAGTTACAAAGAAGGTCTAAATATTTCACAGAGAGCAACTCCTAAAGTAAACTGAAGCCTGGATCAAGATTAACTTAATTAAAATAAGATCTACAATTCTATTTGCTTGAGTAACTCCACTGGTAATGCAATTAGGTCTTGTAATACTGTCACAGTTAATGACACCGTGTTCTGTCACTACGTTCCCACAGAGTTCACTGTATAAAGATCCATTAACAATTCCAAATTTGATAACAGTTTTAATCCTTACGTGTTTATTTAGGGGTAAATTAATTTTAAAATATTTATTTATTTTACGATTTTTTTTTGTTAAAATTTAAAAAATTTTAAATCTAAAATAATTGAACTTCTAATTTTCAAAACATTTGTATATGTCGTTATAAGCAAACGCTCATAAAAACTTTGATTTTTTTAAATCAGACATAAATAAGACTTTTAGTGTGAAAAAATATGCTAATAACTGCCTCCATTTCAAAGATATTTGTAACTTTCTGTTAACGAACATCTCAAGATATTGAAGTAAGGTACCCGTATAACAAATTTCAACAAAATCTTATAGAATCGAAAGTTATCGTACGAATGGTTGGTTACAAATACAGGGTGGTTTGAAAAGAAGTGATCGTTGATTTACTCGATAAGTACAAAAGTTACAAAAACAACTTTTTTTAAATAATCCCCAGGATTTTTTGAGTTTTATTACCAAATTTCTGTTATCACCAGTCATTTTTTGGAATATGGTGGTCAGCTTTGAGTGAAAAATGAAAATAATTAGCAAAATCAATACGGATGTAATTTTTAAAATAAACAATCGAGACAATATGATTTCAGTTCTGGTTTTATTTTATTTTTATGCCGAAATGGTAGCTTCTGCCGCTGTAGAAGTGACTGGAATTTCTTTCACGCAATTGTTTGCCTGACAAAATTGAGTTATTTAAATACAAATAAATAAGCGCATTTGCTGTTAATTTTCATTTGACTATGATTAAAAAAAATAATTAAGAGACAAATTGAAAAAATATTTTATTCAAAATTTTTAATAGCAAAAGTATAAAGTTTTCAAAATTTGCTTACTTTTCTTGATCCTCTGGGTGAGGTCAATATCTAAATTAACCGAAACAAAAAACTTCTAAGTTCACATCGTTGTTTCGGGGTGACGCTAAAAGTAGTTTTTCAACAAATTTAACATGGTTCACTTTATTTTTCCATTGCAAGTACATTTCGTGCAACAACCGCAGAATTTGACATCTGTCACAAAACGAAAACAATGGTTTGAATAAAACACACTTATTTTTTCTCACAAAATCTGAAAATACTATAAAAATGCTCATTTAGAATTTCAAAAGGTGGGCAAGGACGGTTTAAAGCACGAGTCAATGTACTTAATAAATATTAACTTTTAACCCGCGACATATTTTTGACGTATGCTTATTTTTCGAGATATTTAGATGTCTAAACCACTCTATATAATTTTTCTCCTCAAAATAAAATCGCATTACATGTCCCTCTTATCTCAACAAGTCCACCACACTTTTGTATTACAAACTCTTCCTTACCGCTTTACATCAGATTCTAAACGTTAAATTAATATATTTTTCTCTCGTGTTTTTGTGCCTCATAGAGAAAATAAATCACGGACGAAGGATTTGAGAGAGAAATAACAATCAATTACGGCCACACTTGTTCCTCCCTCGCCCGCAGGTCTTTCAATCTTAATTGGAAAAAAAACCCTTCAATTTATCATTATTTAAGATACCAAATAAGACATTGCTCAGATCAGCTGTTTAAGAAATAAATAGCTTTTAATGCTGTTTATGGAGACTAAATTTGGTTAAAAAACTAATTTTAAGTACATTATTTATTGATGTGCCATCATAGTCCCATCCTAAAATGTAATGCAAGCAGATTCGATAATGTCAAAAAGTTGGAATCTTGGGCATTGTTGATATTGTTAACTGTATTGGTAGATCAAGGTGTCTTATCCAGTAGGGTTGGTTTGATTAAAACAGTTACACAGGTTTTCTGAAAGTGTCCACATTATTTGACAGACACTCCACTCGACAAGCTCATGTCGGTGACTCGCCCTTGTAGGTCATTTTAAACAATTGTAGCTCATTTTATTATTAAAATAATTTTGATACTTTAGTTTTACTGCTTTATATAATCCTTGAATTAAATATTCCAAAAAGGAATATCTACTGCTACATTAAATATAAAAAAGTACTTGTTGTGAACAAGGTATTTTTTCATCTGTTAAAGAAAGAATTTACAAAACTGTGTTCTCTGATGGTCATCCTCCACCTTCTGTTGGTGCAACTGTATTTTTTATCGATAATATTTGTTGGTATGCATAAAAATAAAGGATTAAATTGTAATAATGTTCTCCAGACATGGAAGCTGGGATCGTTTCCTTGGACTCTTAATAATTATACTATCGTTTTTGTCTCATTACTCGATAAAATTCACTCGCATGTCATGCCATATTTTCGACGGTACTCAGTGTCTTACATTATGTTTTTAAGTTTTAGAGCAGTGTTGTAGGTACTTTGAGTTTGATCCGTTGAATTTAAATCTTCCACCATTTAACAGATTATACCAGTGACTACAGTAGTAGACCTGAAGGCAATATGAAACCTAGTAAAGCAAAACAAAACCAATTTAACCAAACAATAAAGCTGATTACAATAACAGGAAAGCTGTTTTAATTAGCTGATTTGAATTGATGATTGTAAATAAAATTCTTTTATATTTTTTATTAGTAATTCCAATATTCATATCCAACTATATATGTTTTTATTGTAAAAATTATGATATTCAATTAAAATATGTAATCAACTGTAGTGTGGAAACTTTAATTACAAAATGAATGAAAACAACGATAAAAACACACTTTATTTGTCCAAAACAAATACAAGATGGCGTTTCAATGACTAAGTAGAAATTGAGGAAACTGATTTAGTCATTGAAAAGTCATCGTGTACTTTTTTTAACAAATAAAGACTTTTTTCTTTTTTTTTTTTTTGTTCTTCTTCTTCTTTTTCATCAAAATTGTGTTTTTATTTATTTGATAAAATATTAAAATATGTGAGTTAAAAAATATCTTAATTAAACAAATCTAAAATTAGTGTTAACCTCACGAGAAAAACTGTATAACGCTTCAATTTAAATTATTGCATGTGTGTGTGACAGTTACAACAATACTCATCCTGTTATCAAGGATATTAAATGTCATTAAGGCAGAATACTATAACATTCTTTTATAGTAAGGCAGGTAAGGACCTTTTTAGAGAAGAATTTAATTTCAAAGTACAGTGAAATATTTTGTTTGAGCTGAAAAAAGTTGTAAATTGTAAAAAGCCAACTATTTTATCCAAGAAAATAAATTTCTAAATTACAATCTCACTGCTCCATAGTTGTTTTACTCGTGAAGTCCACCAATTACGCATGATTGATGTGTCTGGAAGTAGTGAACCAGAATCTCCTCTAATGAAGAGAAGTTGATTATTTATATGATTCATGAAAGCATTTACAGCTAAATTGAGGATTTTAGTCAAATTTAAACGCTTGAATCTTCGCCCAATCAAGTTGAAGAAGTCATGTGAATTATTATCTAAACACAGGGTCAAAAAGGAGACATTTTAAAGACGTGTTCTACCATAAAAATAAAGATAAAATTTCATATCAACATGGATCTAAAAACGTTTGACTTTCTTCTATCCGCCTTTAATTTCTGTTTAAAAATAACTGTGTAAAGAAATAAAATATTCAGTTCAGAATGGTACAACACTATTTTATGTTGATTTTTGCAAGTGTACTAAAAACAAAGACTTTATTTAATATATTTCAAAATATCGGTATTTTAAATATTTAACACCCAATATTTCTGAAACCGTTAATCTAGAACGGACAAAATTGTTTCCAGTTTTATCAAAAAGCAAAGCGAATTTTCGTTTTGGTTTTTTTAGAAAATCAAAGGATTGCAAATTTATCAACAAAAATTAAAAATTCAATTTTTTCGGTATTAACTATTAAGGTCAGTGTATATTGTACCTCTGAAGGTAATAGTAATGCTATTGAAATGTAAATAAAGTAGAATAAACATAACTATACAGTCTTTGTGTTTTGTTGTGGTTTTGGAGCATTTTCTTTCATTCTTAAAACAAATGACATTTGTATAGTTTTTTGTTGATAACTCGGTCATCCTTTGAATAGAGTAAAATAATTTTGTTTATCGCTAAAGAGTAAAATGTTTTGTCTCTTGTAAATTTACTCCGAAGTTAACGCTTTTCAGGATATTCGAAGATAAATATTTATAACGCCCCCCCCATTATAAAAATATTAGAAAAACCTGTAACTTTTTTTAAAAAAATGTGTATACCGAATATGAACACAATATTTTATCTAATTCCAAAGTTATTATTACAAAAATCAAATGGTTGATAGACGAGAAACTTTGCGTTTTTGGACTTACATCAGATCTATAAGAATGTTTTTACCAATAGAACACGTCGCTAAATTTTCTCCGTTTCTTCGTGAATCACTCTGTGCATGTCTGAAGTACATTTTTTGAAATGGCTTTTAAAATTTGTTTCTTGCAAAACGTTTAGAGACTTCACCGCAGCCAGTACGATATTTAATTATATTATATATTTTGCTACTTTTACTTGAGAGTAAAGTTACAAAGAAGGTCTAAATATTTCACAGAGAGCAACTCCTAAAGTAAACTGAAGCCTGGATCAAGATTAACTTAATTAAAATAAGATCTACAATTCTATTTGCTTGAGTAACTCCACTGGTAATGCAATTAGGTCTTGTAATACTGTCACAGTTAATGACACCGTGTTCTGTCACTACGTTCCCACAGAGTTCACTGTATAAAGATCCATTAACAATTCCAAATTTGATAACAATTATAATCCTTTTGTGTTTATTTAGGGGTAAATTAATTTTAAAATATTTATTTATTTTACGTACTTTATTGGTAAAATTTAAAAAATTTTAAATCTAAAATAATTGAACTTCTAATTTTCAAAACATTTGTATATGTTGTTATAAGCAAACGCTCATAAATACTTTGATTTTTTTAAATCAGACATAAATAAGACTTTTAGTGTTAAAAATATGCTAATAACTGTCGTCATAGCACAGTTCAAAGATATTTGTAACTTTCTGTTAACCAACATCTCAAGATATTGAAGTAAGGTAAGCCTACCCGTATAACAAATTTCAACAAAATCTTATAGAATCGAAAGTTATCGTACGAATGGTTGGTTACAAATACAGGGTGGTTTGAAAAGAAGTGATCGTTGATTTACTCGATAAGTACAAAAGTTACAAAAAAACTTTTTTTAAATAATCCCCAGGATTTTTTGAGTTTTATTACCAAATTTCTGTTATCACCAGTCATTTTTTGCAATATGGTGTTCAGCTTTCAATTTTTTTTATGGCGACTTTGAGTGAAAAATGAAAATAATTAGCAAAATCAATACGGATGTAATTTTTAAAATAACAATCGAGACAATATGATTTCAGTTCTGGTTTTATTTTATTTTTATGCCGAAATGGTAGCTTCTACCACTGTAGAAGTGACTGGAATTTCTTTCACGCAATTGTTTGCCTGACAAAATTGAGTTATTTAAATACAAATAAATAAGCGCATTTGCTGTTAATTTTCATTTGACTATGATTAAAAAAAATAATTAAGAGACAAATTGAAAAAAATATTCCAAATCTTTTTTTTTCTCAAAATTTTCAATTGCAAAAGTATAAAGTTTTCAAAATTTTCTTCCTTCTCGTGATCTCTGGGTGAGGTCAATATCTAAATTAACTGAAACAAAAAACTACTAAGTTCACATCGTTGTTTCTGGGTAACTCTGGAAGTAGTTTCTTTAACGAATTTAACATGCTTGACTTTATTTTTCCATTGCAAGTACATTTCGTGCAACAACCGCAGAATTTGACATCTGTCACGAAACGAAAACAATGGTTTGAATAAAACACTTATTTTTTCTCACAAAATCTGAAAATGCTATAAAAATGCTCATTTAGGATTTCAAAAGGTGGGCAAGGACGGTCTAATTTTAGCACGAGTCAATGTACTTAATAAATATTAACTTTTAACCCGCGATATATTTTTCACGTATGCTTATTTTTCGAGATATTTTGATGTCTCAACCACTCGATATAATTTTTCTCCTCAAAATAAAATCGCATTACATGTCCCTCTTATCTCAACAAGTCCACCACACTTTTGTATTACAAACCCTTCCTTACCGCTTTACATCAGGTTCTAAACGTTAAATTAATATATTTTTCTCTCGTGTTTTTGTGCCTCATAGAGAAAATAAATCACGGACGAAGGATTTGAGAGAGAAATAACAATCAATTACGGCCACACTTGTTCCTCCCTCGCCCGCAGGTCTTTCAATCTTAATTGGAAAAAAAACCCTTCAATTTATCATTATTTAAGATACCAAATAAGACATTGCTCAGATCAGCTGTTTAAGAAATAAATAGCTTTTAATGCTGTTTATGGAGACTAAATTTGGTTAAAAAACTAATTTTAAGTACATTATTTATTGATGTGCCATCATAGTCCCATCCTAAAATGTAATGCAAGCAGATTCGATAATGTCAAAAAGTTGGAATCTTGGGCATTGTTGATATTGTTAACTGTATTGGTAGATCAAGGTGTCTTATCCAGTAGGGTTGGTTTGATTAAAACAGTTACACAGGTTTTCTGAAAGTGTCCACATTATTTGACAGACACTCCACTCGACAAGCTCATGTCGGTGACTCGCCCTTGTAGGTCATTTTAAACAATTGTAGCTCATTTTATTATTAAAATAATTTTGATACTTTAGTTTTACTGCTTTATATAATCCTTGAATTAAATATTCCAAAAAGGAATATCTACTGCTACATTAAATATAAAAAAGTACTTGTTGTGAACAAGGTATTTTTTCATCTGTTAAAGAAAGAATTTACAAAACTGTGTTCTCTGATGGTCATCCTCCACCTTCTGTTGGTGCAACTGTATTTTTTATCGATAATATTTGTTGGTATGCATAAAAATAAAGGATTAAATTGTAATAATGTTCTCCAGACATGGAAGCTGGGATCGTTTCCTTGGACTCTTAATAATTATACTATCGTTTTTGTCTCATTACTCGATAAAATTCACTCGCATGTCATGCCATATTTTCGACGGTACTCAGTGTCTTACATTATGTTTTTAAGTTTTAGAGCAGTGTTGTAGGTACTTTGAGTTTGATCCGTTGAATTTAAATCTTCCACCATTTAACAGATTATACCAGTGACTACAGTAGTAGACCTGAAGGCAATATGAAACCTAGTAAAGCAAAACAAAACCAATTTAACCAAACAATAAAGCTGATTACAATAACAGGAAAGCTGTTTTAATTAGCTGATTTGAATTGATGATTGTAAATAAAATTCTTTTATATTTTTTATTAGTAATTCCAATATTCATATCCAACTATATATGTTTTTATTGTAAAAATTATGATATTCAATTAAAATATGTAATCAACTGTAGTGTGGAAACTTTAATTACAAAATGAATGAAAACAACGATAAAAACACACTTTATTTGTCCAAAACAAATACAAGATGGCGTTTCAATGACTAAGTAGAAATTGAGGAAACTGATTTAGTCATTGAAAAGTCATCGTGTACTTTTTTTAACAAATAAAGACTTTTTTCTTTTTTTTTTTGTTCTTCTTCTTCTTTTTCATCAAAATTGTGTTTTTATTTATTTGATAAAATATTAAAATATGTGAGTTAAAAAATATCTTAATTAAACAAATCTAAAATTAGTGTTAACCTCACGAGAAAAACTGTATAACGCTTCAATTTAAATTATTGCATGTGTGTGTGACAGTTACAACAATACTCATCCTGTTATCAAGGATATTAAATGTCATTAAGGCAGAATACTATAACATTCTTTTATAGTAAGGCAGGTAAGGACCTTTTTAGAGAAGAATTTAATTTCAAAGTACAGTGAAATATTTTGTTTGAGCTGAAAAAAGTTGTAAATTGTAAAAAGCCAACTATTTTATCCAAGAAAATAAATTTCTAAATTACAATCTCACTGCTCCATAGTTGTTTTACTCGTGAAGTCCACCAATTACGCATGATTGATGTGTCTGGAAGTAGTGAACCAGAATCTCCTCTAATGAAGAGAAGTTGATTATTTATATGATTCATGAAAGCATTTACAGCTAAATTGAGGATTTTAGTCAAATTTAAACGCTTGAATCTTCGCCCAATCAAGTTGAAGAAGTCATGTGAATTATTATCTAAACACAGGGTCAAAAAGGAGACATTTTAAAGACGTGTTCTACCATAAAAATAAAGATAAAATTTCATATCAACATGGATCTAAAAACGTTTGACTTTCTTCTATCCGCCTTTAATTTCTGTTTAAAAATAACTGTGTAAAGAAATAAAATATTCAGTTCAGAATGGTACAACACTATTTTATGTTGATTTTTGCAAGTGTACTAAAAACAAAGACTTTATTTAATATATTTCAAAATATCGGTATTTTAAATATTTAACACCCAATATTTCTGAAACCGTTAATCTAGAACGGACAAAATTGTTTCCAGTTTTATCAAAAAGCAAAGCGAATTTTCGTTTTGGTTTTTTTAGAAAATCAAAGGATTGCAAATTTATCAACAAAAATTAAAAATTCAATTTTTTCGGTATTAACTATTAAGGTCAGTGTATATTGTACCTCTGAAGGTAATAGTAATGCTATTGAAATGTAAATAAAGTAGAATAAACATAACTATACAGTCTTTGTGTTTTGTTGTGGTTTTGGAGCATTTTCTTTCATTCTTAAAACAAATGACATTTGTATAGTTTTTTGTTGATAACTCGGTCATCCTTTGAATAGAGTAAAATAATTTTGTTTATCGCTAAAGAGTAAAATGTTTTGTCTCTTGTAAATTTACTCCGAAGTTAACGCTTTTCAGGATATTCGAAGATAAATATTTATAACGCCCCCCCCCCCATTATAAAAATATTAGAAAAACCTGTAACTTTTTTTAAAAAAATGTGTATACCGAATATGAACACAATATTTTATCTAATTCCAAAGTTATTATTACAAAAATCAAATGGTTGATAGACGAGAAACTTTGCGTTTTTGGACTTACATCAGATCTATAAGAATGTTTTTACCAATAGAACACGTCGCTAAATTTTCTCCGTTTCTTCGTGAATCACTCTGTGCATGTCTGACTTAGATATTCCACCCTTGTACCCTCTACTTCCCCCCAACTCAAGTGATATTTCGCCTGCATAATTCCTGCTTTGTGTCTGCGGTTGTGCTTACAAACACTGAAACGTTTGTTAGCCTAACTGGAACATCTACAATGAATTCCCAAACAACAAAAAACGAAAACAGTAAAATTGAATTAATTAACAATATAGTTAAGGTTACCTTTACCAATGCTCTTAGGTAACTGACGATTATTATCAAGATCACGTCTTAATATCCTTTCAAAAGTAAGAATTTCTTTTAGGATGAGTGGTAATGATAGAAATATCTTTAGGAATGGTGATCTATTGAAATCTATCAAACCTAATATTCATGAAAACATGAATTTTTTAATAATAATTGTATAATAAAATTTACTTAATTATGTAGCATAAAATTTTATCGTTTTAAATTTAAAATTTATTAAATCACTTTTGTCTACAATTGTTGACAAAGTGGCATTTTGTTCATTTAAATTAGTTTGCAAAACAGCTGATTTCTCAACAGTTTCACTTTGCCCACTACTTTGCACACTCCGAATGGCAACCGAACAAAACGAAATTTAGGTTAAGTTTATTTTAATTGATTTATAATATACAGGAAATGTCCCGTATGTAGGTTAGATTAATTCTTACATGTAAAATAACGTAAATAAACAACAAAACAACGTTTTAAAGTTGAAAAAGGAAGTAATTATTCATGAATATGATTGACAGTGTATGTACACGGAGAGTATTTTTCGTTTGCCGAGTTTTAAGGTTGGCAATACCGTTTCCTCAACAATACACCTAAGTTATTTGTAATATTCATAAATAACCTCAGTTTTGACGTGAGAACTTCTACTCAGTGTTGCTATGTTGTTTAGCAATACTGCTATATTTTGTGTAGTTAGTTTTAAAATATGGACAGTTCAGAGGATGAAAACCAGTCAAATACCCCGCCATATTGTGTTACTGCTGAAGTATGTTTTTTATTTGTCACAAAATAACAACTGTAGACAAAGTATAATGTGCAATTCGTGAGCAAAGTGTCTTTTTTAAACTCGATAAAATTGACGCACTCGGCAAGCCTCGTGCGTCAACATTTTTCTCTCGTTTAAAATTGTGCCATTTTGCTCACTAGTTGCACAGATAACTATTTTCCTTCCTTAAAGTTGAAAAATGATTTCAAATTGTGACTTTTCCCTCATATTTACTGGCTGATAAAGTCATGTTATCGGTAAAAAATTTATATCATTTGAGGATAAATCCGATTTGAAAACTCTAGAGTTCAAAATATTGTTTGTTTTAATGTTGTCTGTCTATCTGCCTGTATGCAGCTTAAAATTATGAAAAGATTTTAACCATATTATTGGTTAAAAATTCTCGAGATATGGCCTAAATATGCCCTCTTTGTCTAAATTCGAAATTTTTAATTTTTGTTTGATAACTACAAATTTGGTGACCAAACCAAATTCAAATTCAATTTAACAATTATTGATCAAAATTTTAACACTGATCCAAAACAAAATTGATCGCAATCTCTCCAAAAATAACGATTCATGAATTATAATGAAGAGTGGAGATTAATGATCGAAAACAGTCTCAAACATTCTTAATAAATATATTTTAACGTAACATAACCTATCGATTTACAAACAACTGGGAAGATCCAAAAATGAACCTTGATAAACGTCATTAGAAGCTGAATTTCAATGAAATATGATTTTCAGAGAAGGAAGCGTTTGAGACAAGCGAAGCAGGATTAGTCTCTGTTAAAATATAAAAATATTTTCAAAAATTGCGTTCATTATTCCACTTCAACTTTTTGACACACTGAACTGATACTGTTGTTGACGAAGAGTTTAGGTTAATTTTTATTTGTTTTTTGGAAGAAGTGACTGAAAGTTTGTTTTATTTTTGTTTAAGATTATTCTGTTCATACTTTTAAAAGACTGATTCTCTACAAATGTAATTTGACAAGTTATATTTGTAATAATCTTTGTTGATTTGTATCTTGTTTGATTTTTTACACGTGTGTGAGTGAATTGTGGATACGTGTGTGAACTTGTGTTTGTGGGAGTTTTATTATATGTAAATATGGTTTTAAACGATTAATGTGTTTGTCCAAAGATGTGTTGTAGCATTTTTTAAATATAATTAATAGTTTAAAACGATAGTATATATGTTTTTTTTATTTGATATTTTTGTATATTACGAAAGGGGTTAGAAAATATTTTTTAAGATCCTGATGTATAAATATTGTACTATATACATTTGTATTTTTACGACCCATTTTGGTAAATATTACGATTTATAAATATATTCTAATATTTAGCTTTTTTGAGTTTTTGCAGTAACATTTGTTAAATAATTTGTTCAGAGATTCTTCAAACAATATTTTGTTAAAATAACCTTAACATTTTAAATCCGATTTATTTTATTTTTCAAATTTTGATGAATTTTATTTATATTTCACCAAATTAATTCATTCAATCATTTTATTCACCAAATTTAAGTTTATAAACCATTATATAAGTATAAATAGCAGAGCATCTAATACTGAGCCCTGAGAAAATCTTGTGAATTGAATTTCCAAACTAAATAATAAGATGCACGTATCACTCTTTGTTGTTATCTAAAGACCATTGCAGGTATAACAACAATAATAAATTGAACATTATGAGTTACGTCACCAAATTAATTCTGAGTTGTTGTATTCAAATCTCTTTCACCTGAAAATTCATACGCTATTCACAGTAACAAGAGATACCTACTAAAGCTTTAGGATGATTTACTTTTTCGAAAAATAATTACAGTTTAGTTATTTTTGTTTAAACATTTTTTTTACCACAAACCTTCTTATTTATCATATTTGGTTTACTTAATAAATTTTTACTCTAATTATTAAAATAAAATTCGATTACTTAATCTAAATTAATTCCTTCAAGCATACAATGAGAAAAGATATTTGTATTTGTAATAACACGGTTGGACCTGAGCTAAAGAAGAAGTAATAAAACTTTGTTTCGTTTTGTTTAAATTTCAAACACACTACGAAGTGCTGGAGAGGGATGTTTTACTGTTTATGTCGTTAATTACACAAGCGGTGTGTCGTACAAGAGAAGAAAGAAGAAATGTTTTTGTCGTGAAGTAATCTATTCACTCAGGATTTTCTGTCAGATCAAAATTTCCGTTGTTGACTAATTTCTTAAGTAAAATTATAGTTACCATTATGATAAAGTTGAGGGAATTACTTATTTTAAGGTATTAAAAAAAAAAAATTTAATAAAAATTTTATCCCAAAATAAAAATATATAATTTTATTTTTAATGGCTCATGATTAGTCACTCCCCCTCTCTCCGCCCATGTATTCAGAATTCTTTCCATTGCCCAATCTAAAACTCGTTTAACTTGATTAGTTTAAATGATTAGTCAACCCCCCTCTATCCACTCGGGTTTTCGGTTTTCTTTCTATTGGCCTACTAAAAACTCGTTTAACTTGTTTATGTATAGTCCGCCCCTCTCTCTCCGCCCATTTTTTCGGTTTTATTTCTATTAACCTATCTAAAATTCTTTAACTTGTTTATGATTAGTCACTCCCATTCTATCCACCCAGTTTTTCGATATTCTATCTATTGGCCTATCAAAACATTGTTTAACTTTTTTTTATGATTAGTCCGCCCCCTATCTCCACATATGTTTTCAGTTTTATTTCTATTGGCCTATCTAAAACTCGTCTAACTAGTTTCTGATTATTCACTCCCCCTCCTTCCACTCATATTTTCACAATTCATTCTATTGGCCTATCTAAATCTCGTTTAACTTGTTTATAAATAGTCCGCCCCCCACTCTAAACCCATTTTTTTGGTTTTATTTCTATTGGCCAATCTAAAATTTGTTTAACTTGTTTATGATTAGTCACTCCCATTCTGTCCACCCAGTTTTTCGGTATTTCTTTCTATTGGCCTACTAAAAACTCGTTTAACTTGTTTATGTATAGTCCGCCCCTCTCTCTCCGCCCATTTTTTCGGTTTTATTTCTATTAACCTATCTAAAATTCTTTAACTTGTTTATGATTAGTCACTCCCATTCTATCCACCCAGTTTTTCGATATTCTATCTATTGGCCTATCAAAACATTGTTTAACTTTTTTTTATGATTAGTCCGCCCCCTATCTCCACATATGTTTTCAGTTTTATTTCTATTGGCCTATCTAAAACTCGTCTAACTAGTTTCTGATTATTCACTCCCCCTCCTTCCACTCATATTTTCACAATTCATTCTATTGGCCTATCTAAATCTCGTTTAACTTGTTTATAAATAGTCCGCCCCCCACTCTAAACCCATTTTTTTGGTTTTATTTCTATTGGCCAATCTAAAATTTGTTTAACTTGTTTATGATTAGTCACTCCCATTCTGTCCACCCAGTATTTCGGTATTTTTTTCTATTGGCCTATCTAAAACTCGTTTAACTTTTTTATGATTAATCCGCCCTCCCTCTCCACCCATGTTTTCCGTTTTATTTCTATTGGCCTATCTAAAATTTGTTTAACTTGTTGGTGATTAGTCACTCCCAATCTCTCTACCTATGTTTTCGGATTCCATTCTATTGGCCAATCTAAAACTCGTTTAACTTGTTTATGATCAGTCACACCCCCTCACGCAACCCATGTTTTCGGTTTTCATTCTATTGGCCTATCTAAAACTCGTCTAATATGTTTCTGATTATTCACTCCCCCTCTCTACACCCATGTTTTCAAAATTCTTTCTATTTGCCTATCTCAAACTCGTTTAACTTCTTTCCGATTAGTCACTCCCCTTTCTCTCCACCTATGTTTTCGGTTTTCTTTCTATTGGCCTATCTAAACCTCGTTTAACTTGTTTCTGGTTAGTCACTCCCCTTTCTCTCCACCTATGTTTTCGGTTTTCTTTCTATTGGCCTATCTAAAACTCGTTTAACTTGTTTACGATTAGTCACACCCCTTTCTCTCCACCTATGTTTTCGGTTTTATTTTTTTTGGCCTATCTAAAATTCGTTTATCGTTTTTATGATTATTCACTCCCCCTCTATTCACCCATGTTTTTAGTTTTATTTGTATTGGCCTATCTAAAACTCGTTTATCGTTTTTATGATTATTCACCCCCCTCTATCCACCAATGTTTTCAAAATGCTTTCTATTTGCCTATTTAAAACTCGTTTAACCCTCCAAGTGCTGATTATTTTAGTCCTCAGTGATTAGCTAATTCAACGCTCTGCGCAAGGCTTTTTTTATTGTAGGAGATAATACACTTTTATTTGCTGAAATAAGACACATTATACATCAATATTTTCAGGAAAACCCATAGAACAAAATGAAATAAAATTTTACTTACCACTGTAACACTGCTTCAACTCATATAAGCAAAAAAAAAAAAAAATCTTTTGTCCATTTAGTGACATCGTAGGTAATAACTAAATTATTATAATCCAATTTCCAATATATACAAAATGTAGCAAATTTTATTCCAAAACTAGAAATGTAACATAAGTACCACTTTATTTTCTTCATAATGTCAACATCGTTGTAAACATTCATACATTCACAAACTTCAAATTCAGTAATTTCGCCCACTGTGTGACACCTACATCTAACTTATGCAAATGAGTGTGCTTAATTACTGTGTCTTTAGAAATTATTGGCATTTAACCATTGAATATCATGTATTTACAAAAAATAGTTATTATAAATATGTAATACACACACAGAAAAAAAAAAGAAACAAACCTTTTGATTCCTACAACGGAGTTACCACTTTCATCACTAGCGGTATCACTTTCACACAAACAGTTATGAATATCACTTGAATTGACAAGTTCACTCCTTATTATATGTGTAATACTACACTAAAAACACTACTGATACACTAAATAATCATAAAATAAATTGTATTTACCAAAATAATATAGTCAAAAACACTAAACAACAATAATTCACTGCCGGGACGCAGCAGTAAACATCAACAGTAAACATTAAATATTCTTTTACAGGCTTGCTAACATTGATTTTTCTTATAACCATCGATAAAATTGTGCAAAATTATTAGAGCGTCTTTTACTCAGAGTTACTATATAAAATACATGTAGTTTGGATGAAAGTTACCGTTGGTATAATATCGATTTAAGCAAACCTTGTTTAATTAGATCGCGATCGCGACTTTAGCACTGTGGCCGCGGAAATATAGATCGCGATCGCGACTTTAGCACTGTGGCCGCGGCAAAATAGATCGCGATCGCGACTCGTAGCACTTGGAGGGTTAACTTGCTTACGATTAGTCACTCCCCTTTCTGTCCACCTATGTTTTCGGTTTTCTTTCTATTGGCCTATCTAAAACTCGTTTAACTTGTTTATGAGTAGTCCGCCCCCTTCTTTCCACCCATGTTTTCGGTTTTATTTCTATTGGCCTTTCTAAAATTTATTTAAATCTTTGATTATTAGTCACTCCCAATCTCTCCACCTATGTTTTCAGTTTCTATTCAATTGGCCTATCTAAAACTCGTTTAACTTGTTTATGATTGTTCACTCAAAATCTCTTCACCTATGTTTTCAGTTTCCATTCTATTGGCCTATCTAAAACTCGTTTAACTTGTTTATGATTAGTCACTTCCCTTTCTCTCCACCCATGTTTTTGGTATTCTTTCTATTGGCCTATCTAAACTCGTCTAATTTTTTTCTGAATATTCACTCCCCCTCTATCCACCCAGTTTTTTTTGTATTCTTCCTATTGGCCTGTCTAAAACTCGTTTAACTTGTTTATGAGTAGTCCGCCCCCTTCTTTCCACCCATGTTTTCGGTTTTATTTCTATTGGCCTCTCTAAAATTTATTTAAATCTATGATAATTAGTCACTCCCAATCTCTCCACCTATGTTTTCAGTTTCCATTCAGTTGGCCTATCTAAAACTCGTTTAACTTGTTTATGATTGTTCACTCACAATCTCTCCACCTATGTTTTCAGTTTCCATTCTATTGGCCTATCTAAAACTCGTTTAACTTGTTCCTGATTTGTCCGTCCCATTCTTTCCACCCATGTTTTCAGAATTCTTTCTATTGGCCTATCTAAAACTAGTTTAACTTGATTACGACTACTCCCTCCCCTTTCTATCCACCTATGTTTTCGTTTTCCTTTCTATTGGCCTTTCTAAAATTTATTTAACTCTTTGATGATTATTCACTCCCAATCTCTCACCTATGTTTTCAGTTTCCATTTTATTGGCCTATCTAAAACTCGTTTAACTTGTTTATGATTAGTCACTTTCCATCTCTCCACCCATTTTTTTACTTTTATTTCTATTGGCCTATCTAAAACTCGTTTAACTTTCTCTGATTAGTCACTCCCCCATCTCTCCACCCATGTTTTCGGTTTTCTTTTTATTATTCTATCTAAAACTCCATTAACTTGTTTCTGATTATTCACCTCTCCCTCTCTCTCCACCCATGTTTTCGGTTTTCTTTTTATTATTCTATCTAAAACTCCATTAACTTGTTTCTGATTATTCACCTCTCCCTCTCTCTCCACCCATGTTTTCAGAATTCTTTCTATTGGCCTATCTAAAATTCGTTTAACTTGTTAATTTGTAGAAAAAAAGTTTTAAAAAGCTGTTGTCAACTATCGATATAATTTTACTTAAGCCTTACAAGTAAATATAAATACCATATATTGGTCTTGTGAACTATAGCTGATTTTGTAAAATATGCGAAAATGATAGTTATTTCTCTTTTTAGATAATGGCTACTATAGAGGTCCTCCACGCCATCAACAACATTTTGGTTTTAATTTATACAATAGTCATCTCTTGGCTTAATAGATTAACTGTGATTGTAAATCGTCACATTTCATCAATATTCTCTATATTTTATCAATAATCGTTATAAGTTAGGTTTATTTAGAGATATTCAACCTTACAATACAAGACTTCATTTTATCTTTTCAATTATAATTCCCGAATTGACAATTTTAGAAAGATTCCACAAATACTTTGTTCCAACCTATATAATAATATCTTACTAGCAATACCTTACTAATTTGCAATTAATAACAGCATATATTTATTAAAAAACGTTTTGGTACTGTCCATGTGAAAGTTAGTGCAATGTTCATGCATTCTTTATTTAACTATCAATAATTAAGAAGTACAGTATTTTGTGTATTAAATATGACATTGATATAGACATCGACTGACGTAAAAACGTAGAGCTAAATATAATTTTGATTTTACCAAATAAACCTCCACTCTAATTCTTTCAAAAATTTGATCACTTAATCAAAATTAAAGTTACAAATAGATTAAGTCCGGAACCTAGTCGTAATAAAACCGTTGGACCTGAGCCAGGAAAGTAGAAGAGGGAAAAACGCTACAAAAAAGCGTTAAAACATTATAATTTTCCGTTTGATTCTAAAAAAACACTACGAAATGCTGAATAGAGTTGTAACACTGTTAATTACACGAACAGTGTGTCGTAGGAGTTTTATATAATGCTAGACATAGATGAAGAACATGTTTTTGTATCGGTTCTCTTACAAATTCTTTCAGACATTGCAATCATCGGTAATAACTACTTTTTTTAAATAATAATGTTTTCAACGTTTTGAATAAATTTATGAGGACCATCATGGTACTTACCCAGCCCCATCATACAACTTAATGCAAGCAGATCCTCTAAATGTAATGTCCGAAAGTTAGTTTCTTGTAGAGTTATTGTTATCATGTTAGAAATGTTAAATTGTATTGGTAGAACAAGGTTTATCCAGTGTTGTGGGTTTCATTACTTAAAACAGTAATTACACAGATATTTTAACCTCATAGTATCAGCAAATTTTTGGCTTAACAATATATATAATATTGATATCACCGAATAGGCTTAATATATACAGGGGTGGTGAAAAGTCCCGGAACGGGTTAATATTTTTTTAACCGTTACATATGGAACTATATAACTTGGTACACTGTTACTGGGCATAAAACACTATTTTATCACAATTTCAATGAGCCGTTACCACTTCGGGGGGACGGCCCACAAGGAGTCGGAATAAAATCTTAAATGAGAGCGTGGGTCGAGTTGTACATTAAATTAAAGGTCTAATTTAGTAGAATACAATGCCGCAAATCCGACATCAAAAGGTTCACCCTAAACAAAATGGCGGAGTTTTAAAGTTTATGAAAGTTACTATGGCGTTGAGTGTTAAATATAGTATTTCAAATTCATGCCATTTTTGAATGGCTGCCATTTCCGGCTCGGTTGTCCGTTTGAAGTCGGATTTGTGGCATTGTATTCTACTAAATTAGACCTTTAATTTAATGTACAACTCAACCTATGCTCTCGTTAAAGATTTTCTTCCGACTCCTTGTGGGCCGTCCCCCCGAAGCGGTAGCGGCTCATTGAAATTGTGGTAAAATAGTGTTTTATGCCCAGTAACAGTGTACCAAGTTATAGTTCCATCTGTAACGGTTAAAAAAATATTAACTCGTTCCGGGACTTTTCACCACCCCTGTATATTGAAAACACTTCACTCCTTTGCTCGTATCAGGGTCTAGAACTTTGTGGACCTTAAATGTGTAAGTATGTGAAGGAGTATCCAATCTATAAGCTCGTACCATGTTATATCTCGTAACTTTTTTTTTTCTCGAGAACTCAAGAAAATTTGGAACATTGACGTAGCTATTTTTCATCGTAGAGAGGTAAGGTTGGTACCACTGCATGCGTAATTGAAGTATACAAATTGTGTACCTAATTTAATGTGTTGCAAATTAATTAGTCTTTGTATAGGTTTTGTCAATGCCGTAACTGGCGAAACCTTGGTCGGCTAGATCAATAAATGTATTTTATTTGTATAAGATGGAATTCTATCAAGTACCGTCGGTCATCAGAGTAAAGTAACTTTGTGTTATAAGTTGAATAATACACCAGATATGGAGAAAAACGTTTTTTAAATAAGCACCATTTTGACATTTTTAATTCGAATTTTCTAAATTGTAATAGGGTTCTATATAAGCAAACTATAGTCCCCTATACCAAATTTCATGTTTCTGTCTTAAATGTTGTGTCCGAAATTGCGTTTTCATACAAACTACAACAAGAGATGGAAAGGAAATTGAAAATCAGTTTTTCGGTTTTCTGAGGCCATGAAACGTTAAGATCAGCCAAAAAATGAAAATCTAGCTGTTTTGCGATTTACAAACTTACCTTGTTTACTGAGTAAGTAAAATGTATCCTAATACCATAAATATTCATTTAATTGATTTATATTTTGAAACAAAGTTCAGATAATAACTACTTGTGAGAAAATCCAACGACTTTATAAATATATTAGCTTTGTTTTTCCACATTAATCTGTTGATTCCCAAGCTCACGTATACAGATAGCCTGACTAGTAAGCTTCTCCAAGCGTATTTTGACTCTAACTTTAACATTATGTGACTACAATATTTTTAATAGTTAGATATATCTACATTTTTTAAAGTATCACATATACGAAAATAAACATACAAAATTTGTGTTTTCTGTGCAATTTGTCAACTCCCCCCCCCCCCTCGTCAACTTTTATTTATTTTGGACCCCCCACTGCTACACAACAGATGGGAGTGAACCAAAATGTACAAAAAAAATATTGTGTCTTATGTGGGATTCGAACCCACAACTTTCGAAACTAATCCTTTATCAGGGGAAGGTCGCCGTAACCATTGAGATAATAGGTATAGACGGTCATATAATATCACTTTAACCCTCAGTGAGGGCTGATGTGGCGGACTCGAGGAGCCTAGCTGGACCTACACCTTTCTTAATGTAGTCTTAGTATGATCTCTCTCTCTCTCTCTCTCTCTCTCTCTCTCTCTCTCTCTCTCTCTCTCTCTCTCTCTCTCTCTCTCTC
>OY740768.1:397903-527903 GCA_963513935.1 Aphrophora alni | reverse complement strand
GCTATAGTAGGTCGCAATTTGTATAGGTATAGTAGGTCCCAAGTTTTATAGGAATTGTAGGTACCAAGTTTCATAGCTATAGTAGGTCGCAATTTGTATAGGTATAGTAGGTCCCATGTTTCATAGCTATAGTAGGTCACAATTTGTATAGGTATAGTAGGTCCCAAGTTTTATAGGGATTGTAGGTACCAAGTTTCATAGCTATAGTAGGTCGCAATTTGTATAGGTATAGTAGGTCCCATGTTTCATAGCTATAGTAGGTCACAATTTGTATAGGTATAGTAGGTCCCAAGTTTTATAGGGATTGTAGGTACCAAGTTTCATAGCTATAGTAGGTCGCAATTTGTATAGGTATAGTAGGTCCCATGTTTCATAGCTATAGTAGGTCACAATTTGTATAGGTATAGTAGGTCCCAAGTTTTATAGGGATTGTAGGTACCAAGTTTCATAGCTATAGTAGGTCGCAATTTGTATAGGTATAGTAGGTCCCATGTTTCATAGCTATAGTAGGTCGCAATTTGTATAGGTATAGTAGGTCCCATGTTTTATAGGAATTGTAGGTACCAAGTTTCATAGCTATAGTAGGTCGCAATTTGTATAGGTATAGTAGGTCCCAAGTTTTATAGGGATTGTAGGTACCAAGTTTCATAGCTATAGTAGGTCGCAATTTGTATAGGTATAGTAGGTCCCATGTTTCATAGCTATAGTAGGTCACAATTTGTATAGGTATAGTAGGTCCCAAGTTTTATAGGGATTGTAGGTACCAAGTTTCATAGCTATAGTAGGTCGCAATTTGTATAGGTATAGTAGGTCCCATGTTTTATAGGAATTATAGGTCCCAAGTTTTATAGCTATAGTAGGTCACAATTTGTATAGGTATAGTAGGTCCCATGTTTCATAGCTATAGTAGGTCACAATTTGTATAGGTATAGTAGGTCCCAAGTTTTATAGGGATTGTAGGTACCAAGTTTCATAGCTATAGTAGGTCGCAATTTGTATAGGTATAGTAGGTCCCATGTTTCATAGCTATAGTAGGTCACAATTTGTATAGGTATAGTAGGTCCCAAGTTTTATAGGGATTGTAGGTACCAAGTTTCATAGCTATAGTAGGTCGCAATTTGTATAGGTATAGTAGGTCCCATGTTTTATAGGAATTATAGGTCCCAAGTTTTATAGCTATAGTAGGTCACAATTTGTATAGGTATAGTAGGTCCCATGTTTCATAGCTATAGTAGGTCACAATTTGTATAGGTATAGTAGGTCCCAAGTTTTATAGGAATTATAGGTCCCAAGTTTTATAGCTATAGTAGGTCACAATTTGTATAGGTATAGTAGGTCCCATGTTTTATAGGAATTATAGGTCCCAAGTTTTATAGCTATAGTAGGTCACAATTTGTATAGGTATAGTAGGTCCCATGTTTCATAGCTATAGTAGGTCACAATTTGTATAGGTATAGTAGGTCCCAAGTTTTATAGGAATTATAGGTCCCAAGTTTTATAGCTATAGTAGGTCACAATTTGTATAGGTATAGTAGGTCCCAAGTTTTATAGGAATTATAGGTCCCAAGTTTTATAGCTATAGTAGGTCACAATTTGTATAGGTATAGTAGGTCCCATGTTTTATAGGAATTGTAGGTACCAAGTTTCATAGCTATAGTAGGTCGCAATTTGTATAGGTATAGTAGGTCCCAAGTTTTATAGGAATTGTAGGTACCAAGTTTCATAGCTATAGTAGGTCGCAATTTGTATAGGTATAGTAGGTCCCATGTTTCATAGCTATAGTAGGTCACAATTTGTATAGGTATAGTAGGTCCCAAGTTTTATAGGGATTGTAGGTACCAAGTTTCATAGCTATAGTAGGTCGCAATTTGTATAGGTATAGTAGGTCCCATGTTTCATAGCTATAGTAGGTCACAATTTGTATAGGTATAGTAGGTCCCAAGTTTTATAGGGATTGTAGGTACCAAGTTTCATAGCTATAGTAGGTCGCAATTTGTATAGGTATAGTAGGTCCCATGTTTCATAGCTATAGTAGGTCACAATTTGTATAGGTATAGTAGGTCCCAAGTTTTATAGGAATTATAGGTCCCAAGTTTTATAGCTATAGTAGGTCACAATTTGTATAGGTATAGTAGGTCCCAAGTTTTATAGGGATTGTAGGTACCAAGTTTCATAGCTATAGTAGGTCGCAATTTTTATAGCTATAGTAGGTCACAATTTGTATAGGTATAGTAGGTCCCAAGTTTTATAGGAATTGTAGGTACCAAGTTTCATAGCTATAGTAGGTCGCAATTTGTATAGGTATAGTAGGTCCCAAGTTTTATAGGAATTGTAGGTACCAAGTTTCATAGCTATAGTAGGTCGCAATTTGTATAGGTATAGTAGGTCCCATGTTTCATAGCTATAGTAAGTCACAATTTGTATAGGTATAGTAGGTCCCAAGTTTTATAGGGATTGTAGGTACCAAGTTTCATAGCTATAGTAGGTCGCAATTTGTATAGGTATAGTAGGTCCCATGTTTTATAGGAATTGTAGGTCCCAATTTTTATAGCTATAGTAGGTCACAATTTGTATAGGTATAGTAGGTCCCAAGTTTTATAGGAATTGTAGGTACCAAGTTTCATAGCTATAGTAGGTCACAATTTGTATAGGTATAGTAGGTCCCAAGTTTTATAGGAATTGTAGGTCCCAAGTTTTATAGGTATAGTGGGTCACAATTTGTATAGGTATATTAGGTCCCTAGTATTATAGGAATTGTAGGTCCCAAGTTTTATAGGAATTTTAGGTCCCAAGTTTTATAGCTATAGTAGGTCACAATTTATATAGGTATAGTAGGTCCCAAGTTTTATTCTGTGATGGGTCAAACAATCGATCACAAGTTTCTTTCAAGATAAATCCGTTATACATTCTTCCGAGTATAATGATTTGAGGAATATCTGTCTGTCTATTGTAGACAGCCTAAAGACGATTTCAATAAAATATGGCATTATTAATATTAACCAATTTTGATGATGAATGGGACTTAATACCAAATTCACTGCAGATACCTGAACCTAGTTCTGCCTCTTTTTATGTCTATACGTTGTTACACCGGGAATATTGAATATTAGGTAGAATAATGAGAATGAGGAAGGAGTGTAACATTAGATGAGTCATAAATAAGAGGTCTTCAGGTTTGATTTTCCAAGGTCATGTAAAATGGTGTAATTGTTGTACAAATAAATTTAAGATTTTTTTTTGTAAGTCATACCTGTATACCTCATTTTCTGAATGTCATAAAAACAAACAATTAATTTAATTTAGAACAATAAGTACAATTCTTTTTATTAGTAATATTTTTGCTTTCAGGTGCCCTAAGTGAAAATGATCCATGCAAAACACCGAGAGGTCAGGATGGAACATGTAAAAATGTCAGACAATGTCCTGAACTTCTGAATTTATTGAAAAGTCGTCAGCCAGGATCAGCAGATTATCTGCGGAGATCGACTTGTGGCTATGTTAACCGTGATCCTATTGTTTGCTGTCTTAAGACTTCAGTTGTTACAAACAAACCAACCATAACTCCTAATACTACAATCGATAGAAGATCTCAAAATCTTCCAGGACTGGATGTTTGCGGAAAATCTGATGTTTTTCATATCCGAGTTGTTGGAGGCCAATCCGCTTCCCTGGGTGAGTTATACTCAGTAATAATAAAATAACTATCTGCATAGTGCATAGTGGAGAAAAATAAAATAAAGTTTCTCAAAAATTAGGAAAAATAATTAAATATGTTACTTACCTGAAAATATTTACAATTTGATGTTTAAAATTATATGTTATATATAATGGACACTCAAGATGGACCACTCCCTCATAACGTGGTAAAGGTATGCAATCTTCTAAATCACACTTTTCAAAAATGGTGAATAGATAAATAATGGTCAGTAAGATCACCTGACCTTTCAAATTAAATTGGGGGAGGGGGCTATTAAAAAAAACGTTATTAATAGAACTAGACTAAATAATTTTAATTTTGTATGTAAAATCAATATTGTAAACTACATACTGTGCATATATAATGAAGTTTATTGAACTGCATTCAATTTAATGTAAATGAAATAACAAATTTGTAACTTTTAAAGCATTTAATACTCAAAAAGTTAACACAATATTGTGCTAGTAGAATGAGTTTTACTTGTGGAGGTTTTAGCTCCTTTAAATATTTAAATTGCACTTATTTAAAATTGTAACATTTAATTATCGTCAATAGTTTGACATATTATCAGCTAAAAATGCAAGGTAAGTTTCACGTAAAAACTAACGGACTAAAAGTGACCATGGATATTATTTATAATATGTTAGTACTAGGTATTGATTCACTGATGATGACAACAATGACGTCGAAATGTTTTATCGTAAGACCAGTGTTTAAGTAAATCAACAGAACTAGTCTATCCCCCAAAGAAGTTTATCTGTTAAGCTTTGACTTACATGAAGCGGAAAAATATCCTTCTGAGATGCTACACAATACGATAAACAACCACTTAGCAAATTACAAAAATGCAGAACCAAAAGAGTCGAATATTTATTATAAATACAACAAGGTAATCTATTTAATAAAATGTTTAATTTTAACCGCTCTAAATCGTGGGGTAGAGGGAGGAATAATGCAAAATATATTTCAATGTATTTTTGATCTAGGCCTATTTTAAGAAGAAAAAAAAACATTAATGGATTTTTGAGATATCTGTACGTACCTAAAATTTAGCTCATTCTATATAATTATAGCAAAGGTTAATTTCAACAAAATTCAATTGTTTTCTTTATTTGAAATAGAACCAGAGCAGGTTGTAACAAAGAGAGTGCAATGTTTTATAGACCATCTGTTTGCTATGAGAGACTATTTGGGGGTTAGCAGTTAGTAATATTATACTGCACTCAACAGTGCAGTATAATAATAGAGCAGTCTTGTTTCCTTGGGTTTTACAATTCACCTTGACCTAAGGACCTCAGTCGAGTCTTCTTAATCCCATATAATTTGTTGTTTGTCCTTTGAACTTGACCTATCCTTTTTGATTCTCTGGTTGCACTTGAACTGTTGAGTATCCTTTTTTTTTACTGTGATCACATAATAAAAAAAAAATTATAAGGATTTGTTTAATTTGAAAATGTATATTAATTTAAAATTTTAATCACATAAAAGCTATTTATCGACATATAAATGGATGAAGATTTATAGATACCTACATTTTAATTTTTTTAAAAATTTTATGTCTTTATAGTCAAATGGTTGAATCACACTTAAAATATAGTTTTTACTGTTAAATATTGTCTATGGTTTACTGAAATTTGAATCAATTTTTTAAGTATGACCAAAACGTTATTTAAAAAATGTTTTGGTGAAACCCTGGTCAAAATTTATTACCTTTATTGTTAAAGCAAACACATAACACTGTCCTATAGTGTTTTTTTCTTTTTTCTGATAGTGGATGAAAATTGTGCTATTCCAGAAAATTTAGTCAAGATCTTTCGACCCATGAAAGATCCACTCCAGGAGAAATCCACTCTTCTTTTCTTGAGTTTAGTAATAGTTCCATGTTTCTTGTTTCGAAGAGTTACACAAAGCCTCAAAAACTCAGCGCTTGAACATGTCCAAAAACTGCTCCAAAATGGACACTTAATTTTCATTTAATTTAACTGTAAGCAACTATTTTGTCAATAGTTTCGTCATACCCAAACGTTCATACAGCTTGATAATAAAAACATGTTCATCTGAGATGTTTGCCATCTTATCTATCTTCACTCGATGATCACTCTACACATTATGGATATCACCATTACTTCAGTTATGACCTCATTTGGAAGTTCTGTCTTCTCATTATTCATGCTTGATAGGCCACAATTGAATATAGTGAACCACTTATAGAAGATTCCATGTGTTGGAGGAGTTTTTCTGTAACCTTTTTTTATCTTCTATGCAGTTTATTTAATGGGTTTTCTACACAAAAAGGAGTGGATTATCAGCAAAGAAATTTATTTTTGTCCTTTGCAACAAAGAAACAAAAACTTATCTTATTTTCATCATTGTCAAACATTATCTATTAGAGAATGTTCATGTATATACCTAAATAAGATGGTAAATATCAAATGTAAAATAGAACTTGTGTTTATTACTAAATTACTTACTTCTTAGCAATCTTGTGTTTAGTATTTATTAATATTTCATAACAGCTGTTTCGATATAACATATACCATCATCAGATGAAACAACACGTTTACACAACACACTGATACACATTTCACAAAAATAAATAAACATAAAATGTTTGGTACTGCAGTACAGGTCGAAAATAATATAAAATAAAGTTGGGATAATATAGCCACATCTTGTTAATGTAGTGGTCAACTGTTCACTCTTTGAATTTATAAAACTTGTGATTTGAGCACCATTCTTGTCAAAGGCTCTCTTACAAATCAGCCCTTGTAAATTATACGGAAAATGGTACAATAAAATAATGTGTAAAGCAGCGAAACACCTTTATTTTACATAAAAAATAACTATAAATCAGTCTAAACTAAAGGGGAAAAAATATTTAAACTATATTTCACATCAGACATAGTTTGTTTAGCAATATCACACTACTGTATGTACAAACACTCACCACCATGCACCCTTTTTAAGTTTTTGTTTTGTATTTTAGACTAGTTTATTATGCAGAAAAAACAGTTATGTTTACATTTTTGCTCTACATAAGGTGTCCTAATTAAAAGCAAACCATTTATAAACCAAGATTTTTTTTGTGTTGTTCAGGAGGTTGGCCATGGATGGCCGCTCTTGGCTACAGGTCTAATCTTAACCCAGGACCTGAATGGTTGTGTGGAGGAGCTCTGGTGACAGATAGACATGTCATTACTGCAGGACATTGTGTCTTAGGAACAGGAGATAAGACGCTGTAAGTAGAAAATTTTTATTTACATTTTATAGTTCAAAACCAAATACACTAACATGTTTTTTAGACAAATTGTATTGGATGGGACAAAATAAAAGTACATTGTGCTAGAAAGATTAGTTAAACCGGCTTTGAATAACGAGTCACAAATGAATGTATCTATATTGTTTTCTCAAAAGTATACTTCTGGGTTCAATTTCTTTTTTTCTTTTTAATGAGAGATGGTTAATTTATTATTGTTTCTTTATAAATCTGCCATCATTTGTGTATAAAAACAATATAATTAACTATCACGTTATTAAATGACTACATCTGATAGCAATCTGAAATGTATAAATATTATTACTAATCATCAAAACAGGACCACTAATACAAATATTTGTACTTTGTCACACCTTATTTTTCAACTCTCAACTTTTATGTGATTTTGCCAGAGTATAATCATACCTTAGGACACTTACCCCACTTTGTAACTAAAAATGTTTTGGTAATTTAGACAAACAGTTTGTGATTGATGTTTGAGAATAAATGAAGTTAAAGAACCTGAGTTGGGCAGGATATGTTCAAAGGATGCTGAATAGTATATGGATCCCAAAGAAGATATTAACTGGACATCCAAGTTAAAAAAAAAAAGTTAGAAAAATGAAGATTGAGAAGGGAAGATAGTAGATAGTATGGGAGGAGATGGATCCGAGTTAGTATTAGGAACTAGAAGAGAAGGTCAGAAACCATGATAAATGGACACAGAAAATTAATGATCCTAAGGCTTGATTTGGGCTGCAATGTCATTAGAGAAGAAGAAGAAGAAGAAGAAGAAGAAGAAGAAGAAGAAGAAGAAGAAGAAGAAGAAGAAGAAGAAGAAGAAGAAGATTGAAAAATATACAAAATGAGTGGATAAATACACTTCATTAATAATTTGATTTTCCATTAGTAGAAAGGCTTAATGTTTATTATGCCATTGCAGGTCTTGAACTTTAATTCTTCAGATCATGCCTTACAGAAAAAAGGAAAGTGGTTGATGATGGAGTCGATTCAGGTGTAAGGTTTGTAAAGTATGGAGTACCTCAGGGCTCTGTGTTGGGACCGGTTCCGTTGTATTGTTAGAAACTAAGATTAATAAAACAATGATTACAGGGCTAAAACACTTGTAATTAATGATAACTCTAGAACTGGCAATTTTCGGAAGATGTCAACCAATAGGTTTTGTTAAAATTTTTAGCTGCTACATTTAAGACAATATTTGATCAAAACCATTTTCACCAATTAAAAAAATAGTAAAATTTTTGTTACTGTAAATTGGGAGTTCAAATTGTTTTTTAACAAAATCGATCTTCCAGTTTCTGAAAATATGGAAAGACACTTTGTAGTAACATACACACAAAAATTCCTACATCAATTTTTCTCCATTATATTTAAATGGCAGAAAACTGATAGGCTGGAATTCCGATTAGCCATAAGACACAATAACAATTTTTCCCTAACATAAATAGGCATACTCTATATATAGAGTTAAAAAGTAAATTGTAATATACAAAACCTTTTTTGCATTAATTGTTATTAACTGAAACATTCCTTTTGTTTAGGTATATAGTGAGATTAGGAGATCTAGATCTAGATGATGATGTTGATGACGGTGCATCACCATTGGATGTGAGAGTAGAAAAGACTATTCCACACACTAACTATAAACCATCTAACAAAGTGAACGATATTGCAATTGTTAAGCTTCAAAAGAGTGTATCATTTTCTAGTAAGTATTGTTAGGTTAGGTTAGGACGTATCATTAGGTTAGAAAGGACTATTCCACACACTAACTATAAACCATCTAACAATGTGAACGATATTGCAATTGTTAAGCTTCAAAAGAGTGTATCATTTTCTAGTAAGTATTGTTACAGTGGAGGACATGTGGAAATACGCTTTTAATACTGGAAATTTTTATTCTCTGATGGATATTTAATGAAATTTAAACTATTGACTCTTCTTACAAACTCTAGTATCTTCATATTATATATTTCCTAAAAAACACTTTTTTTTTAGCATTGGAGACTTGGCGTCATTTTCTCTCGTCGACCATTTTGTAAATGTTGCATCCTTTCAAATGTGAAGCTGCTTCGGTTTTTTTAATAACCTCTTGTAATTATCATGCTGAATGGATACAGTAACACAATGTACCCTTTTCTTTTTAATCCAATCAGAACACATTATTTTATAATTCCATTACATTTTTTTATATTTAACTCTATTACACAATTTAAATCTATAACTATTTATTTATTTAATATTTTATTTTTTGTTTTATTTAAACCAATCACATTGCTCCCAAATGTTTCCTATGTGTTCCTGCTACATTACAACATTTGTACATATCTATCATGGCCACCATTACATAAATAATCTCACTTCTCGTCTTTACATGTTATTAAATAGTTGTATTTCACTTACTTTTATTATTTCACTTTAATTTGAGTTTATACTTATTTAATTAATCTTATTTAACACTAAAATCTAAATTGTTACACTTATTGTGTTTAATTACACATTTACATCTTGCCTTTATCCCCACAAATTATTACGAAGCTTTCTTGGATTCCTACATCATGTTTTTTTACAATTGTCTAGGCTAACATCTCCAGAGATATTTCATACATAAATAGTAAATTTGTGATTACGAGTCTTTAAGTGAAATTTTAGTTAAGTTTATTTAAATTCAGTGTTCTTTTAATTATTAGATACATTGAGTATTACTTCTATATTTTCGTATAACATATTGAATATCCTAGCCTATCATTTTCAAAAAGTCCTTTAAATCATTAAATGATAAACTCTTGTGTAATGGCCACTCGATACAACTATTTATCCCATGTTTTGTCTGCACAGTTCTAGATGTTGCAGGTAAGACCTTGTATGTGGATCCAAATTTTTGATTTTTTTATAAAACTAGGCAATGCCAAATTAAACGGAGTAAAAATATGAATTACTTCAACATGCTTTTCAATCTATAAACCTGTTACTGTGTGTAGACAATATTTCTTTCTCCACTTTTAGTTATAGTTAAGTAATTACTGCAGTACAGAAAGCATTATTTGTAGTTTTAGTGTTTTTGTGTTATTTCTAGTGTATATGACAGTTCCTTGTCAATGTTGTCATTAGTTTCTAATTAAATTCATCAAAATCTATAATAGGTTTTGTGTTAATGACATGTGAAGTCGAAAGAATACAGGTCAAAACCCACCAGTCATTGACAAATCGAAAATTTTGATTGACATATACAGTCACTTGCTACATTGACATTGTAATTAAAATAAAATAACTCTCTGAGATTTGTGTACTGAATAGAGTTAGTCAAAGTTATTAAACATATTCATATTGTGTGGCTGATGATGAAACCTAGTATTTGGCTTCACAAGTTTAAAAATGTTGGAACCCAATGATTGTTTTGACATTGTGATTATGAAATTTAGGTCTTTATAACCTATAAATTAGAATTACTATGCGATGAATGATTTTTATGGAAATTGATAGTTCTTCTTATACAGGTCTCTGGATTTTTTAACTACCTGCTTATTCATTGATTTTACGCAGTAATTTAACATGAGAAAATTTATTCCTTTTCAGTAAACGCTTCCTGTTTTTTCTGGCTCCTTTTTAAGCATAGAGACTTTAGTTAAAATGACCCTTGAAGTGGACTTTGCAATGTCTTGTAACTTTGTCTTTAGTACAGAAATCAAATTTAAGATGTAGACCGGATTTAGTGTGGAAAAAAGTGACAGCACTCCATTATTGAAACGGCAGAACGCCTGCTATTGGAAGGTATGCAACTTATGGTGCATAGATGCAACGCTTTAAAACTGAATAATACCTCATCATATTGTGTGCCAATAATTATTCAAGGATTAAATAAAGCAATAAAGCTAAAGTTTTAACTGATAGTTGCCCTATAATGCTACAAGGTGAAACAATTGTAGCTCATTTATATTATTAAAATAATTTTGAAACTTTAGCTTTATTGCTTTATTTAATCCTTGAATATGGAGTTTCAACAAGAAATATCTGCTGTTACATTAAAATCCAATAATTATTTTCATATGCTAGATAATTGAAATAGCTAATTTAAATTTCTCTCTAAGTCCAATATAATAAAAAAAAAAATTAGCACTTTAAAAGTTGTTCATTGAGAGAGAAACAAAGACTACTTCTAAGTTAATAAATTTATTGATTTGTTTTTTTTATTCTTTTTAGATTTAATACGTCCAATTTGTCTACCTACTCCATCAGATTTCCAAGGAGTAGATCTTGTAGGATATGCTCCTTATATAGCTGGCTGGGGAGCTAAAGAGTTCAGTAAGTATTGAAATTATTTTTCTTATTTAATAAATTTAGGAAAGTTAAAGATGTTTGAACACATGGATTGTTCCCTCTAGTTTAAGTAAAAGGACTAAGTTAGCTATAAAATATAATAATATATGCCATACCAGAATTTTTTTAAAGAAGACATTCTTATGTTCAAATATTTTATTTGACAAAGAGAAATTTTGTGGTTCTAATTCTGTTTTATGGATTTAACAATAGAATTCTGTTATTCTCTATCAAATAGAGAATATCTTATTAACATTTATTTATATTTACTGACAAATCGTCTATATTTTTTTACCAGGAGGACCAACTTCTTCCCTTCTCCAAGAAGTTCAGATTGACATAACAGATTTACCAGGATGTAAAGAAGCTTTCAAGAACCAAGCTAAAGCTGTCATTGACAACACGATAATCTGTGCAGGAGAAACAGGAAAAGATGCTTGCCAAGTAAGCGTTAAAATACTATTTACTTTACACATTTCAAACAATAATAAAGCCAATATCATACAAGATGCTATATCTTTTTATAAAGTTAATACTGTGGTGTAAATGTTTAAAACAGAAAGATGGTTAGTTTATTAGGATCCTAAAATATTAATCGACATTACAATTATAGCCTTCACAACAGCTTTGATTTTATTAGTTAATAATAACTCATTGCACTGGTATTCCATTTCTTTTGCTGTATTTTGTGAATTTGTTTATTTCCCAATATTGGCATTAAAATATTATGAAGATCCTTTATATTGCTTATTGTAATAAACAGTACACAACAGTAATTATTGAGAAGTCTACAGATTAAAAGAGAGCACCAAAAATCCTTCCTGATATTTAAACAAATATCATTTATTTTTTAGTAATAATCATATTCTTCTAATAGTAAAACCTATCTTACATAACGAGTCAATTATAATTCAATCCCACTATAGAATCTTACAGTTATCTCGAAGGAAGTGAGGAACGACAATGATGGCTGCTCTGATCTAGAATCATTTTAGAGGTTAGTTTTCATATTGTTTTGATAAAGCTTTCTTTTCTTTCGTATCTATACACCAGTTTAAATGTATACAATACAGTAGCTCGGTGTTACAATACGACGAATAGCAAGCAATCATATGGTGGGATAATTAATTATAATTTGTAACTTGTGTCATAAGTTGTGAAGGGAAATAAGCATTTTACTAACATTTAGGTTAAGTAGTTAGGTTAATAATCCTCTACACACATTTCTGATTAATTAACTTGTCCAATAATTTGTAATGTTGAATTTAAATACATAGTATAAAAATTGTGTCAAATTGTTAGATTGGTACAGATTTCATAGTTGTGGAAATCATATTTCCAACTGATTATAATAATTAAAATTTACCCTTTAGAAATTTTAAATAACAGAATGGTGTTCATAAGGCTTATGTGCATGTAAATAATTAATTCTTAGATATAGTTTTAAATCAAATGCTTTTTTAGTAGACAAATTTATATGCAAATTTAGTTGTTCTTTATAAATAATATGTTCTATGAAAAATAATTTATGCATAAATAAAAATTAACTAATAATATAAAGTTATAATTAATCTGAACATTTTAATTCATGATGTAGATATTCACACAAATTATGTATTTCTGTGTAGGGTGATTCAGGTGGACCTTTAATGTTACCGCGTGGGAAAAGTAACTATTTCCTAATTGGTGTAGTGTCATATGGATATAAATGTGCCGAACCTGGCTATCCAGGAGTTTACTCAAACGTCTACGAGTTCATGGACTGGATAGTTCCTAATCTTAACTAATCATAGTCACTTTTATTAAAATCTGTCAATAAATTGTTGTTTTTAATTTAACTAGTTTTTTATAAATATATGAATGAAAAACAGTGTATGATTATCTCTGGTTTGTTTTAAAATTAAATAGTAAGCCCAGTATTGGGATGGTGTAAAATTTTGATTGTTCGAACCTCTGAGAACACGTAGGCTATTTTCTAGAATGATATATGTATTTACCTTTTGATTCTTATTATGCAATATCTCAAGAAAGAACAGGTGGTACTATCGATTCAAAATATTAAGTTTGATCAAGCGTGATTGTTCCACAAAATGATTATATTTAATACTAATTTGGGCATTAATAAGGGGATGCTGAAAAGTGATTGTCACACATAATTTCAAGAAATGATGGTCCAGATTTTCAAAATATTGACATTTTATTTTGGTTCTGTCTTTTATAGTACTTTTATATATTGGTCGCTTTGGGAGCGAGGATAAAACTATATAGTCAAAAATGTATACAAAATTTTATTAATTGTTCGTTTTTTGCAAAACCCATCATATGATTTGAGTTTCTGTATTTAAAATTAGATATTTATTTGCTCATACTGAGTCCTTGGACCCCTGGAAATTCAAAATACACAATCGAATTTTTATAAATTTATATTTTTTGGAGTTTTATTAAACTAATAGTATGTTTTAACAAACTGACTTCAGGTGACACTTTCAGCATTTTGTATATATTTTTAGAGCACAATATGTATTTATTTCATTATTTGTTTTCTTTGTTTAGTACTTTATTAAATAATTAACTTGATCCGAAAAGAGCACTGTGATTAAAGCAGGACAAACTCTTCACGCCATGATTTACAAGTGTGAAGATAAAATAACTAAACAGTTTTATCAGTAATTTCTCATGAAGATAAAATTCAAGATAGTTACAAATTGATTTCAAGTCATGGTAGTTTTAAATACAAATTTTAAGGACATTTCATTATATAAAACTAATAAATTTTTCCCAACAAATTTCATTTAGTTTATTATTTTGGTGTTTTATTCGATGAAATAAATGTTTAGTTTCTTGTAGTTTATTAACGTCAATTCTTTGTATTCTGTGAGTAATTTATCGTAGTTAAAAAAATTAGCAATAGTTAAATAAAATATAAAGTATAAAAATTGTTTAATGAGAACAGAATTCAAACTAATAACCTTCTGAAGCCCTAACCAGTAAATCTAGTAACTGATCTATTTGAAAATTCCTACTTGTATTAGATTGCTGATATGTAATAAAAGCAGTCTAAAAAACATAAGTTGAATAAGTTAACATATAAAAGCTTGCTATGCAAGTATGCTCAATATTTATTTAATTACTTAATTTTCTGTATTTAGTTTAGCTTTACAAATCTATTTTTGTTGTTGTAGTTGTATGAGAGAATAATGAATATTAAAGAGTTATTAATTGTAAAGAGTTGAGTTATAATTAATTTTGTTAAACAATCTTTTATTATTTCATTTATACATGAACTTATACATATACATCACCATTCTACTTGTTTTTAAGATTTTATTTTAAATCAAATCTTCAGATTTTATATCTTCAATTGTGCCAAACATACCTCTTTAAAATAACAAATACAATTTTAAATCTGTTTAAGTACCGACTTTAACTGATTACAGACATGTTGTATTTATATAGTTACTTACTAATAATAATTTAAATAACTGGAACTGAATAATTTATAGTAAACTTGAACTGTATATTTTATATATGACAACTTTTATTTGGACTGCGTCTGATCGAATGACAATCGTTCTAGTTGCCTTGACAAATCATTTATATAACACTTCCTCCCTAAAAAAGAACATCATAGCCTAGAGTTTGATATTATAAGTCCAAACGAACTGGTGCTCTTCCAACTCTTGTTAATCTTCATAATAATGGGTGTAATTGTAGATTTCTTTCCATTATAAATCATCAGTCTGAATAGATGGTTGTAGTGATAGAATCTTGTCAAGTTTTATGAATAAAGATGTGCTTGGTTATGTTCATTTGAATTTAATATTTATTCCAAAATGGAGCTTGTATCTCTACTGATGTTGAAATTTAACTGGTGTAAATAATTGTGGTAGTGTGTCTTGATTCAGTTTCACATTATCAGTACACATTGTTGATTTAATTAGGTTCACATGTTTGTTGACCTAACCCTGTCCAACTTTCCATTGCTCAAAATTTCCTTTTTTCCATTTTATATATGTAATGTTTTGTAACACTATTTTTGTACAATGATGTACATGTCAAAAGATAAAATAAAACACAAATACAATTAATTTATCACAGGACATATCTGTTTGCGGATGTCTATATCACAACTCTATAAATGATATTTCTGGTGGACTTTTCCTAGTGGTAGCATTTGGAATATTTCTGTATTGATTAAGTTTAAGATTTAAACCTTCCAAAACATTCATCACAGCACATAAATAATTTTAAAATGTTTGTACATATCGTTCAAACAACCCATTTGTAAAATAGATTGTTAATAGATTTTTTGTTAATAGATTTGTTAATATAACTGATACCTTTTGATTGTAAAAATAGTTTAAATTTGTTTGAAGTGAAAACACTACCATTGTCTGTAACAATAACTTGAGGAAGTCCAAAACACAAAAATGTGTCTGTCATGCATTCAATGGTTATTTTTTGGTAGGAATTGCTTCCTACCATTTTGATTATCCATCCTCTAGAATTAAGAAATAATGTTCCGTATACAGACCAGAAAAATTGATTTGTAATCAAATCCATGGAGCAGTAGGAGTTTCTTAAAGATGTACGATACTTAAGAAATTTCATTATATACCTTACAACAATCTTTACAGTCTTTGGCAAGGAGTTCAATGTCTCTATCAATATTTTTCTTGCAATTACTTTCACTTCCACAATACCAATGTAAATGAACTTTTAAATTCACAATGTGTAGTTCATTTAATATATATATATATATATATATATATATATATATATATATATCTTTCTAGTGTTTTTCGAACTCTTGTATCTCTGAAATTATATCCATTTTGTAACAATAACTCAACTTCTTTCCCTTTGAATTCTCTCTTTGATTCCTAATTCCCTGCTTTCATACCTAACTTCATGTAAAATTTTGTCCATTTTTGTTTCTAATGCTGTTGTAGAACTTGTAATAATAAAAAATCTTCATGTATTTAAATACTGTATCTTCAGGATATTCACAGTCGGGTGTATTTTGAGAAACTCTTGAAGTTTGAAAACTCAAGTTAAAGGTTTATTTTCAGTAATGAGTGTAAAGTCTCATCCATAACTATTTTGGTAAAACTAGTGTTATTTCAAGTAAATCGCTGTAGCTACTTTGTCTAATTGATTGTAATTATTCTCACTCCTTGTTAATGACTTGGAACGAAAAACGTCTCTCATCCTCTGAGATAAGATTGCAAATAGAGCATAAGGAGATTAATATCACAGGTGTGATATTAATTTAATATCACACCTGTGATATTAATCTCAGTAATTTAATATCACAGGTGTGAGAACTTGATAACTTGTAATGTCACCTTTATTTGAATGAAATGCTTTTTCACATTCTTCAGTCCATTTGAATTGTTTGGCTTTTTGAAACAACCATGTTAACAGATGTGATATGAAATTATTATAATAGTTTACCATTCCTAGAAACTGACAAATATATGAGACATTCTCAGGATGTTGAATTTGAAAAAATATCTTGTATTTTCTCTTTAGTTTTATGAAGACCATTTTCATCAATAGTATGACCTAGTTACTCTATAGATTTTTGAAACAGTTTGAGTTTGTTTGGATTCAAATGTAAATCATTGTTGTTTAGTTTTTGTAACAATAATATGCATCTTCAATTGTACGCCCTTGAACAATATTGTCATCAAAGAAATAGACAATTACTTTCACCCTTGAATTACTAAATCCATAAATGCAAATATTTTTCGCAGTTTTATCTCCAAACATTAGTTTTTTAACCCTGTATGAGCATTCAAGTGTAGTGACAGTTTGTCAAATGGAACTTTCATTGTTCATACATAATTTATTGTCAATATGCCTTGCAAACATCAAGTGTTGAAAAATACTTTCCCTCCTTTTAATTCATGTATAAATCAATGCATGGTATGGGGTGTTTAGTCTTAGAGTGACTTTGTAATCACCACACGAACTAATATTATCTTTTTTAATGATTAGTAGTAATAATGTACTCCAATTAGAAGTTTCAAATTTTTTTAAATTTCAAGTTTTTCTAATCTATTAATTTCATCAATAACCAAGTCCCAAATGTCGAAGGGTATTTGTCTTGGTTTAGAATTTTCACGTAGTCTATTAATATTAGGAATATTGCCAATTTTCTCTTTTTAAATAACTTTAAATAAATTTTGATTTAGTTTTGAATTATAATATTTTTGTTAGAAATAGACTTAATTTCAGGAATATCAATGAGTTTAACATTCTTGTTGTTTTCATCCAATTTCACCCAATAATTGTATCATTATTTCCTTTAACAATGTGTACACTGTATTTTTTAATAAGGAGTTGTATAGAATTTGGACTTTGGCAATGCCAACAACAGGACAAAACTTTATTTGTATATGTTTTTAGTTGAGTTAAAATTTTCTGGAAATAAGGTTTTAAAATTGTTTTAGCAGATAATAATAACCACAGACCCTGTATCATATACCATTTTCCACGTAACTTTATTTATAATTATATAATAAAATATTTAGTGCAATCTGATTCCTGGTGGTTTAAAAATGTATATTTGTCTTTGCTGTCTTAAGATGCAACATTAAGGGTGTTTGTAGTTGGTAATTTTTAAGAAAGGAGATATCATTTAGTGGTGGCCTATTGAAAGAAACAGTCCCCTCATTATTTATTTTAATGCATACTGTTTCAACCTAATCTTTAGTTGAACAATATTTACAAAATAATTTCTTTTTCTTATAGAGATTAACTTTATGATTTCCTTTACCAGACTGAAAACATTTAACATATCTTGTAGAAACGTTTTTATGAATAGATTCAAATTGTTTGAGAGTCATATTAGTCTTATAAGTATTTTGTTTACGTTGTATTGTTTAAAATGCACCTTGTATTTGTTTACTTTATAACTTTGAAGCTTCCACAGCAAGAGGAATTTTTGCGGCTCTTTCAAAAGTAATAATATTTATTTCTTGCAATAATCTTTTTCTCGAATGTCTGAATCATGCAAACCCCATATAAAGAGCGAATATAAATGTGTATTCATTGTTGATTGATTACAATTTGTATATTTAATATCACAATGTATAAAGTTGTATTGTGATATTCACCTTCATGTTGTAAGTAAAAATTTGCACCGGTGTGTAATTTGATTTGATATAGGAGTTAAATTGTTTATTAATAGCTTAAGCAGCTGATCGTATGTTTGCATGTTTGGTAAATTAGGCGCTTTTAGGGTAGCTAGCAATTGATATGTTTTTGTATAAATGCAATTTATTAAAATATGTTCTTTTTCCTCATCATTCTTAATGTTTTTAGGACTAATTAACTTTGTAATATTTGAATATATGTAGACAAATATTCTAATTTTTCATCGAAAGGTTCTAAATTTATATTTATTATGGGCATAGTCATGGTCGATGGGTGACTAGCTTGTAATAGTTTAAGTAAATTAATAAAGTATTGTATATTAACATTTTCTTCTTCTGTCATTATGAATTTAGGTATAACAATATTATATATACATTACTTTTAATTAATTATTTACATTTTACAACTCAATATAAAAACTTTCATTTAATCTAGACCTAGTTAAAATCCAACTTTTTAGATCTAGGCTAGCTTACATCACTGAAATTAATAAGTTTTACTCTTCGCCAATATTGTTGTGTACTGACTTTCATTGATTATATGTCTAATGTATTTATATAGTTACTTACTAAGAATGAATTTCATAACTAGAACTGAATAACTTGTGTTAAATTTGAACTGTATATTTTAATTATGACAACTCTTAAATGGACTGCATTTGATCGAACAACAATCATCCTAGTTGCCTTGGTAACAACAAATCATGATTTGTTCAAGACAGTTTAACGTTTATTCAGTTCTGAGCCAAATGGTTGGCGCATACAGTAGGTGTTGGTCCAAAAACCGGTGAATAGGTTGTTTCGCATGACAGGATTAGATAAATAATACATAATCTCCAATCAACCTGTTGTTTTCCGGAAGAAATATTGCAAAAATTCAATGTTATTGTTATAATATTTTAATTGTTAGGCTATACCAGGTAATTGATAACATCATTGCATCAAACAGACCATTGATCATAATCTATTGATGTGACGCAAGTTTGTGTTATAAAATCCCACATTACATCAATAGAGTAACAGTAATTTTGTAATTACTTGAAAAACTACGTGTTACAGATAAATTACACATAACAGCAATAAATTAGAGTCCAGCTTTGTATATGTTATGATTAAAACAAATTCCTTACTTTATGAGTGAAATAGTAGGAATTGTTTGAAAATTTGAAACTTTATTGTGCTGATCCAAGAAAAACTTGCAACTTGTTTAGTTATACTGATTTCATGTTTTATTATTCATCATTTTTTTATTATTGTTAAGATTATGATTGAAATTTAATAAGTTCATTCTATTTAAAAATTGGGAATGAACAAAAATAGGTTTAGTTGGTTCGTAACATAAGCTATGCAAACTAACACACATTAATAAAGGCTCCCTCTGAAATGATACTCAAAAGGTTAAACCAAAGACATGATCATTTTCAATGTATAAAAAGGTTCTCAACAACACTTTTTCTCTGGTTCCAATTTAGTTCAAGAAGTGGATATGCTCACCAATGTTTCAATATCGTTGTATAAAAAAACATACCAAACACAATCAACAATTTGTAAGAAGGCATTAAGCTCAAAGGTCACACATGGTCAAATCCCATCTTCAAATTGATTATTTCAAAGACTTCTAACCCAAAAATGTATCGTCTATCACAGAAGAATGTATTTCTAATATTTGATTTGGTGATTTGACTGATCTATATGATAGAATAAATAGAAAGGTCATATTTTAACTACATAAGTTTCTGATGCCTATTGAGATGAAAATATTGTTTACAGTATTTGAAACTAACACACTACTAATAAAATAAATAATTTATCATATGTTACAATTTTATTTTTTAATATCTAAAGTTTTATGTGATTCATATTCATTGTATTATGTAATAATATATATTATATATTTAAAATAACATTTGTTTTATGTGAATAAGGTGTATAAATAGCTCAATATATATATATATATATATATATATATGTATATATATATATATATATATAAGGCTTTATATCACTTACAGTGGATTTGATAAGTGTGTGACAGTTCATACTTTCAGATCTATACAAATGATTGGATGTACATTTGATGTATAATTGATTGGACTTGATTGTGTATCTTTGGCTTTATAATCTTCTGATAAACTATAGCTCGTAAATATAAGCACACTTAAATATCTCTTGGAATTTTTAGAGTTGCTTTTAACTGATTTAACTTTCATGATACAATGTAAGTATTATTTTACTATTTTTTTCACATAAATCTTTTTACTCTCTCCATCTATTCTGTTCATACATGGATTTTTTATCATAAAGTAAACGACACGACATTTATAAAGGCGTGTGTTTAAGAAAGATCCTTTATTTTTTTCGATATCTGAGACAATTAATTATAAGAAGATATATTATGAATATGTTATACACATAATATGTATATCTGATTAACATGATTTATACGAGTCTAAAACTCAATAAAATTTGAACCAATCTAAATTTGAAGCTAGTTTTTGTCTATATTTATGAACACAAATAAATATATATATATGTTAATTCTGAATTCTATATAATAATATTAATCCCAAATATACATAACTTCAAATAATAAGTGAGTTAGTAGTGAAAACTTGCTTTTGTATAATCTTTGTGTGTGTTGTGAAATGGCTGTGTCTTATATGAAAATGTAATCGACAAAAAGATCAGCACACAGATTTTGAATACCAGCGAGTGAGAACATCTATCAGAAAAGGATTTCAAAGAAAAGATCTTCATTCTACCAAGACAAGGCTCAAAAACAGTACAGGAAGGGAAAAGAAAGAGCAAGGAAAATCCAGAAGAATGGAGGATACCTCTTTTGATGTGCAACATACGGAATATATTTGTGCATAGAAATTATTATTATTTTTGTTTGTTTTACAATTGTTTAAATGTAATTGTGTAAGCCTACACAAAATATTTATAAAACCTAGTATTTTTTGTATATTTTTATAAAATGTAAATAAATGTAAATTTAAAAAAAGACAAAATGTTTTTGTTATAAAATATAAATATATATATTCTATCAAAAAAACATATATGAAAAACATTTTTTACCTATTTTGTTTTCCTAAGATAAATTATCTAAATATATTAAATGATTTTCACTGGGATTTGATGTAGTGTAAACATCAAAAGCTTTTAAACAATAAAGCTATAATTAAGAATACTCATAACAAATTTAAATAATAATTATTGTAAAACAAGCTTGAGTCATGAACATCAAGAGAAATAAAATTTCTAATAGTGATGAAGGGGTGTAGTTTACAAAATGATGAAATTAGGGAAAAGCTAAACATATTAACATATGCAGAGTGTTCAGAAAATGTTGTGCCAAACTTTAAAGGTCAAAACAAAGAAAAAGGTTCTTGTAAACATACGTGAATAATCCTTTTGTTTTCCATTTGTCTGCCGTTTTGTGTTATAAAAGAATTATAGCTTTTGAAATTATTAAGATTTCAAGCCGAAATTTACTACAAACATTTTTTTTAAACAATAGCTTAACATTATACCCAGAATCAAAACATTATCTTATACATTTCCAAAATGGTTGCCGTTTAAATTTTTTTTACAGTTAATGGTTTTAGAGATATTCAATGTTAAAAACTTCAAACAGTCACCATTTCTACAATTTATAAGATAAACCTTTGATTCTACATATACTGATAAAAAGGTGATATGAAAAATGTATTTACCAAATTTTGACTCAAAATCTTAATAATTTCAAAAGCTATAATTATTTTTCAATAATACACAAAATGGCTGACAGATGGAAAACAAAGCATTTCCGGACATATATTTATAGGTACTTTCTTCTTTATTTTGACTCATATAACCGCTACTTAAAGTTTGATACAACATTTTCTGAAGACACTGTATTAGGATACAGGAAGCCAAATGGTATTGGAATGATCGTTTAAATAGAATGGATAATGTTTTGTTATCACTTAAAATAAAAATTAATCTAAAAATAAATTAGTTATTTATGCAACTAGTGAGCAAAGTGGCACTTTTTTAAACGAGAGAAAAAAACTCGGCAAGCCTCGTGCGTCAATTTTATCGAGTTTAAAAAAGACACTTTGCTCACGAATTGCACATTATACTTTGTCTACAGTTGTTATTTCGGCAACAAAAACAGTTCATACTGGCGGTACTTTTTCCTTGATTTGACAGGAAGGAGATTTAGTACAACGTTGTTAGCTTTTTCCGCTAATTTAGGCGGGGTATTTAAACAGGTTTTCATCCTCTGAACTGTCCATATTTTAAAACTAACTACACAAAATATAGCAGTAGTGCTAAACAACACATCAACACTGAGTAGAAGTTCTCACGTCAAAACTGAGGTTATTTATGAATATTACAAATAACTTATGTGTATTGTTGAGAAAACGGGATTGCCAACATCAAAACTTGGAAAACGAACAATACTCACCGTGTACATACACTGTCAATCATCTTCATGAATAATTACTTCTTTTTTTAACTTTAAAACGTTGTTTTGTTGTTTATTTATGTTATTTACATGTAAGAATTAATCTAACCTGCATACGGGACGTTTCCTGTATATTATAAATCAATTCAAATAAACTTAACCTAAATTTCGTTTTGTTCGGTTGCCATTCGGATTGAGCAAAGTAGTGGGCAAAGTGAAACTGTTGAGAAATCAGCTGTTTTGCAAACTAATAATTTAAATGAACAAAATACCCCTTTGTTAACAACTGTAGACAAAAAATATTTTAAAATTATCACCAAGTAGGATGAAGAGACTTATTTGGGTTGACCGAGGGAAAAATTGAAATCGTAACAAATACATAAAAGAAGAAGTAAACCAAACAGGAACCAATGATTCAGCTCAGGAATCTGAATTTAAGATTGATATTATTCACAAAAATTACTCATTCAATAAAAATATCTTAATAATAGAGTTTCCTAGAAAACTAAACAAATTTTCCAGACTGTAGTTTATATGTATTCAAAGCACAGCATTCTGATGTCAAGCCAGGAATAGACTGGAATGAATGCAAAATGTAATGTAGATTGTTCATTTCTTAGAAATCTGATGTCAAAACATGGATTACCACTCCTTGTTACTCATTAAAGGTTGTAGAAATGTAGTAATTATATACATTAATTATCAACGCTAACAGTGCAATAGAATGAATCTATATTTTACTTTGGAAAACTAAATTCTTAGCCAAATAAATTTCATAGAAGTACTTTTTTTAGTGATAGGCCTACAAATAAATTACATGTTTATGCCATTAACTTAAATAGATAGCAATTACGACTCAATTTACCCTTCTTAAACTGATAGTGTCTCAATTGTTTATTAAACTATACTTAAATATCTAAATGTTTTATTTATAAATAAATAAATCCTTAGTGAACAACAATTCATTGTGGTCTAGCTTGCAAGATCTGGGTCTGTTGGTAATCACAGCTCTCCAGGGTTTGAACTTGGAACCTCTTTAATACAAAGTAAACAACTAGATCAAATGGAGGCTCATTGAAAATGATATAGTCACCATTAATTTTTTCCCATTCCTTTGTAATTTGGTGTCATTCAAGAACTAAGATTTTAACATTATTCTCTTGGACTTTATGTTTTTTTATAGTAATTTTAAACATAATTTTCCAAAATTGGCAATGTTTGTTCACTTATTACCTTTTGTTAACTCATTATATATATGTTTTATTATTTATTATTGAATGTAATGTGTTGCACAATTTGGAAATTTTTCAAAAATGGCGAGTTTTAAAATAGTTACAATACTCTTGTACAACATTTAGAGTTTTCTAAGTAAAATGATATGTTTTAATTTTATATCTATAATTCTTTGTAAATTTTTTAATTTAAAAAAAACATGCCTCAAGATCTACCATTATAGAAAAAATGGTTTCCATTTCTAGGGTAAAATATTTGTATATATTAATAAAAATATATTTATGGTTTTTCCACTCAAAATTTCACACATTGTGAAAAACAATACGTTAAAAGACACTCGATTTTGCTAAATTTGATTTGAGGGTAGCTGTGATAAGAAAAAAAATATGATTTGAACAAAATATGCTCTAAGCTGATCTTAATCAAATTTTGCACAAGTATATTTGTCTTTACTTTAGAGTAATGTTAAAATAAATGTAGTACTGACTACTTGCTCAGTCAAGAACTGCTTAGCACTTGTAGTCCGCTTGAGCTACCATTCAGACTTTAAAATGACAAGTCAATTATCAAAAAAATCAAAACCATTTTAATCATAAAATTTAAAGACACTAGAAAAGAAAATGTTTTAAAGGCGTAGTACTAAATTAGGCTATTGAGATTAGTTTTATACCGTTATCTTTTTTAAATCTTAAAAATGATGAATTTGTTATAAAAATTGCTAAACTTTAGTGTCATAGAGTCATTTAATGTTTAAAACTTTATCATTGATGAACAAATATGATTTACTTATTAATATCGTGTTTACACGGAATACAAATAAAAATGATTTAGCCACCATGTCACATTATTTATACATCAAATAGTAAAAGATTTATGGATATTTTTGTTTAATATAATTTTGTGTCTCATTTAAGAATTATGTAGCAAACTAAATGATTAATGAGAATTTTATAAATTAATATGTAATTAATTATTGTAATAAAATGTAATAATTTGTTCTAAATAAACTAAAAACAGTAAATTAAATTAGACAATAGAGATTTAATTTTCAACGTAATGGTGGTTTTATCATTTCTGCCGTTTCTATTTTAATTGGGAAGTTTGCAAGACAATAATATTTTATAATATTAACAAAATATACAAAGAATGGTTTTTAAATATGGTCCGGTTTGTATTTGCTGCTTAAAAACTTTATGCAAATAAATGCGCAAACATATCATGTTTACATGACTCAATAAACAGCAACAATGGTTTAATCAATTTGAGATTACCTATTCATATTCATAAAACTATAAAAACTTTAGTTAAATTTATGTATTGTTGACATCAGTAATTTTTGTTGTTTTTTAAAGTTTAAAAATCGTCTTGGGTTTAACAAAAATAGAGACCACCAGACTTCCGAACACTTTATTAGTGTAAGAGTTGGTCAAGAGAGGGATCTAACCTAACCCAATACTAGATGAAGAAAGGTATAGGTCCAGGTTGGATTTTGGGATTACCATATCTGTTCTTATTACCAGTGAATATCTTTCTGTAGGAATAAAGGAGTTTCTGGATTTCCATATCATTACTTATTTCCATGAGGGGAAGATATTAGTAATAAGATGTAGGAATAAATTTTGAATAGTTCCGTTTTGGGAGAAATTAAATACTGCCTTAAGGACATTATACAATTTAAGTAAAGTAGTATTCAATTAATGCAATACAATAAAATTTATTTGAATAACTTTCATTTAGAAATATGGAATGAGTGGTAATTGAAATAACAGCCTTTGAATCTACCATTAAAATGCAAATGTTTAATAATTATGAAAGAAAATGAATGTTAACAATTTAATTATTAACATTAATTAATAATATAAGGGTATTGTGAAGAAGAAATAATATTTATTGTGTATAAATTACTTAATTGTTAAACATATGTTAATTAAAAAAAATAAAAGAGAAAAAAAAACACGAATTTGTAGATGGTCATCTTTGAATAAATGTTAAACCACAATCCAAAGTAATAATTTAATAAAAAAAATTAAAAAAACACAGAATTTAAATAATAATGTATAATGGTTGTAATTTATTAAACATAATATAATAATGAAGTAAGAGCTCCGACCCTCTCACAAACGAATTACAGATCAATCAGAGAGGAATTTCTGACATTGATTTGCACACAATTTGGAGGCACTATAAACTGAAAAGATAGAATGTGAACAAAACTTTTCTATTGATAAATTGTAATGATTTTTGTTTGTTTTATACAAATCTATAACATTTTTTTTAATGTTTATTACTTTCTCTCAAATATATGTAATGTTGAGAAAGTATATGAAGAGTCAAAAAATTAGAGTATTTTTCAAATACGGTATATCCATTTAGGTGTCCTAAGTTAAAAAAAACCGGTTTTTGGAATGATGTCTATAATCTGTGCAGTCTGCAGTCTGTACAGCTGAAATGTCTAGGCCCATTTTAATAAAATTTGATAAGTGGATATATTTTGGCCAAACCGTACCACAGGATTTGTTTTTCATAACTCAAAATTTGGGAGTAGCTACCATAAGAAGACAAAAAGAAAAAATTAGAATTTTATAAATTTTTTTCTTAAGAATAGTCTCTTAAGCACTCAAACAAAATGTATTTTTTGTTAACTCTTCAAAAATCCCAGTTTGAGAGTTTTTGCTAAAACACCAAAAATCTGCCATTGGGCTGTTAAAAAAGACATAATTTCTCAAAATAGGCTCTACAGATTTAGACCAAATTTTAATAAAAGGTGAAGATTTAATGACTCAAATCATGTACAAAATTACAAGTAATAAAATATTATAGTACAGGCACAAAACAAATATTGTTTGTTTGAGATATACCTAACATTAGGGAAACATTTCTTGTTGAGGCGTGAGGATCTTCTACAACAGACTGTAAAACGTCAAGTGACAATGCTTCTTTGTAACCGATTTTGGTCGTCCATGTTTGGGGCGGTCTTTAACGCTGCCTGTTTCCAGAAAACGTTGAATAGTTTTTTGAACTCCTGATTTAGATACTGGGTATCGATTCGGATTAGTGTCATTAAATAAATACCTTATTTCATTATAAGATCTCACCCGGTCTCTGTAGCCTCGCATCATCAGGATCATAATACGCTCTTGTTCACTTAAACTCTCAATTTCAACTTATAGTATCACAAAAACATAGTATCACAAAAAACGTCTTAACTTTGTTGATTCCAACCATAAACTGAACCTGATAATGGACTTCCTCAAAACTGATAAGATAAGGGAGGCCTGCCCTACAGCAGGTAATAACTGAAAAACAGGTTTGAGTTTGTAAAAAAAGTGTTTGTCTATTGGGGTTATTTACCACCTGAATGTGGATGTTCATATTTTGTCTCAATGAAGTTTTACTTAATTTCAATGAGCTGCCATTTTGTACTGGGTTGAGATAGAAAGCTCTGGTTTCCACTGTTCTTCTTCTTTAACCAAGGACTTAATTAATCAAAGACTTTAATCAAAGACTCTAAAATGAGGTGTCGCTTAATGGGTCTTTACAATTAAACATTTTGAGCACCCCCCCCCCCAAATCCCATTTTCGTGAAATGGGCAAAGTTGTAATAGTGACTAAAAAGCTCACTTTTATTTCCTAGAAAGGTGTTCTGAGTTTCATTTTTCTATCTTTACCCAACTAAATTTAACAAGGTGTATCCATACTTTTGACTATAGTATATGAATTCAAGTTAAATATCGACAAGTAGAATTTACTTTTTACGATGACAGTTAACAATTTATTTTTAAAAAAATAATAAAAGTCAATAATAAGTACTACTAGGTTGGTTTTTAAGTGAGATTTAATTACTGGATAACTTTCGACATTATGTCTGTGGAAGCAATAATGTATTTGCTATATGTATAGATAAGACCTCTGATAAAACTGGGGGTACAAAAAGATGTTTAGAAAATAAATGATGTTATAAGGCTTAATTGAACCTTTATTTATTGAATACTCAAATGAATTTAACAGGTATAAAATTAAAGTAAATTATAAATTATCATAAAGCCTTGTTTGCAATTTATAGGTAATGCACGATTTTGCGATATTATAATTACCTCCTTTTGAATATATATATATATATATATATATATATATATATATATATATATATATTAAAAAGAACCAATTTCTCTCTTCACCTCCAAGATAGGACAGCAAGGATAACAGTAATATTTCTACTAAAAATATTAATTAATGCAGTAGATTTCCCCGTGAAAATAATGACAAAAGCGGCATTAGGAGGGAGATTAAACAAATATGATTTGCAGTAAGGATGCATTCATTTTAGAATTTTGACTGAAACTACCGAACTCTTACATTTTGACTTTGTAATGAGCAAGTTTGGTTGGTCAGTACCAAATTTGATTTGGGGAATGGGTGAAAACAGTCTCCATTTTGAAACTTATTAACAGAATTTTCTAATAGGGAACATAACTTAAGCCTTCAAAATACATGTTTTCAACAAATTTGATGAAAATCAGGAATTTATTTGACGAGTTAGAAAGATACATAATGTATATAATGTACATGAAATTATAATAAATGTTATTTTTGGGATTAAAAATATGTAGATATATCTCAATACCAACTTATTCTGTATTTTATATTGAAACATTTGTTGATAATACCAACATGAAAATTGTAGGTCATCAGGATTGAATTATGAATTTTTACCTTTTTTTTATGTCTATCTACAATCCTATTTTGAACTTAAAATTACCGGTTTTTATAATTAAATAGTAAAAATCTGATGAGGACAAATTTGAAGGTAACACATAAAACTCAGTTCAAAAAAGTAACAGATAGATTAAAACTTGAGGTATAAATAAGGGAAATTGAAGTTATTAAGTCACACAACACATTTCAGAAGAATTCCCACGCAATTTGTTGTAGAGAATATTAAACTTGTGTGTCATTAGAATTCTACTCAACTTGTAAGTTGGCCGTAAACTCTTGGGAATAACATATAATGCCAAACAGTCATTGGCTACATATGTGGTGTGGAATTTACGTGGATATATATTTTGAATGTCAGAGCATATATTATAGTTTTCATAAATAGGGATATTTGCTTTAGTCATATAATCCAAACATAATTTTTTTATTATTTACTTAAAAATTTAATTGAATCTATAAGATTGTATCAAAATCTTGATTCCTATAAATGGGAAAAACGAACTTTTTTTACATTTTTGTAATAACAAAATCAAAAATATTTATTTTAAATAAAATATTATGTACGTACTATGATCGATATTTGGTTTAACAATATATTTATATACGGTAGATAATCGATTAGGTATGTATATATCCAACTGGCGCCACTGACAAAACACATTTTGTTAATTTTTTTTATTATTACTTTCACATCTGTTTTTACACTACAACCGAACATTGTCAGATAGGTGAATAGTCAATTTTAAAATAATCATTAAAATTGTTTTTAAATATTAACTAATTAGAATTTGATTTAAAATAATTTCATGACATAATAAATTTCAAGGCGTCGCTATTTTTGAATTAATATGGTCTACAAACTTGACACATTATAGTTATATTACATATAGATATAAAAAAGTACCCTCGAATTTAACTTTTGTATGGCCTAGCAAAACAAAATGGCGGAATAACAAAATAATGGTGCGTTTTCAACAAAATGATTTAATTTGCATAACTATGACAAATTGTTGATAACATTATTATTTGTTTTTCTTATTTTATTTTCATATTACATCTGCTTAAAATTATGACATTATGTTTTCAGACATGTGAATTGTCAGACTTTTAATACATAACTTGGTAAATTAAAGAATACACAAATAAATTCATAATATTGTAATAGAAGCTAATTTGATTTACAGCATAATATAATAGTACTGATTAAAAGGTTAATTAATATCACATCGAAGTGCTTTCGTGTTATTTTTGTTAATTACACTCTACATTACTAATTCATTATTAATATTTTTTAATGATAAAAAACAATTAGGAAACATCATGGATTCAAGGACAATTAAAAAAAAAATTATACATTAAGTGTACTAAATTCATTTTTAATATGAGAAGCAAATCAAAAATATTTTATAATGCCTAGTAATAAATAAAGAAAAACACATTTTAACATTATACATTATAATATTTGTTTATTATGGTTGATACCGATTGACTTACTACCTTCGTAAAAATAATAAACATTATAAATAATATTGTTCACATTAATTATTTAACTGCAGTACCTAATGTAAGAAACAAAACTATTATGCCTACATAAGGTTGTTAATTGCAGAAAACCAATACAGTAGTATGCATTTGTTAAACAAAATAGTTTATTATATTTCACTACACTTGTTCATGGAGAGAGAGGAGAAGTATACTCAGGTGCAATAACCTCGATTTTTTATTGTCTATTGGTTTTAACAACTTGAAAGGTGACAGATAATTGAAGTTTTATTGTACTGCAAATAACAGCTGATAATAGTTCTCAAATAATTTTAATTTACTTGTAGATTACTATTATGAAATATTTATAAGTAATGAGGATCCATAATTTTGTTTTAAATGGGAAAAAATAACTAGAATTTATGCTTTATTTTTATAGTGATTGCTCATTTTACAAAATTGATGAACACCGATAAGGCCTGCCAGTGCTAAGTTAGGTACATGAGAGGATGTGATATTAAAATAATTACAGAGAAGTCCAAAAAGAATGGAGACTATAATTGGAAACAGATAATTATACATAGTCCCAGGGTTATGTAGCCCATAATTATAATGAGTTTAAGTAATTTTGCATTGAAGCTTGTTAGAACTTATTTACACGAGTGGAGTAAATGTTTTTTTATCTAAAAAGTTGTTTTGAAGCATATAATTTATAGTAGGCCAATAGTTATATACCTCTGCACTAGTAATACAAAAGTTTACGCTTGTTAACTACCATAGGTTTATCGTTGTTAATGTCGTTACAATCTTGTTGAGCACTGTGGTGAAATTCACAATAATGATTCGAATTTGCCCCTAACCACAATCACTAGAAACTTTAAAATAAAACACAATTATCTGATTAATTGTTCTTTATTTTGAAGTTTCTAGTGATTGTGGTTAGGGGCAAATTCGAATCATTATTGTTAATGTCGTTCAAATTTTACATTAATGATTTTAGTTTTTACTTCTATTTGTTAATTTTATGTTGAGGAGCTATTCATGCTCTTTTTTTGTGAAGCCAATGATGACTGTGATGTAAGTTTTGATCAAAGAGCTAAAGTTAATTTGACAGATACATTAAGTTAGCTACATATGATGTTCAGACAGAATTATGTTAAATATTCTAAACAGACTGACCACAAGGTAAATAAAATAATAGTCATCTAAGTTGTGGTGTGTCCATTTTACGTAACTTACTAACTGGCACTATATTGTTAGGTCACATTACCAAGGTCGTGGAAGAGAGGATACATTATTTTCGTTGCAATATTTATGGCTTTGATAGTCACAAAAATTAAACTAAGTATATTAGACTATTTGATATGTTTTAAATCATGATTATATCAAAATTCATTTGATACTCTGTTTACATTTTTATCATTCAAAATGTTGATATATTCATACCCATATGAAATTAAACTCATCTATTTGAGTAAAAAACACTTATATTTGAGTGTAAAAAAGTAATTAATTGGTTAAATTTTTTAAAAGTATTAATTGTATGAATAAATTACATATGTAAAATGCTAGATTAAATGGAGGAGGTGGCCATCTTTTTCATACATACAAGCTCGAATTTTTTTCACAGTGACTCTTGCTAATTATTAAACGTTTTAATATCTGCAGATCTCTGCAGTCACTACCAATGTCTACTAATTGAAGTTTTATTGTACTGAAAATAACAGCTAATAATATGGTGGTTGTATTTGCTTAATGTGGTGTTACTATGTCAAGTCGTAATACATATTTTTGTTTGGTCTTTATTGTAAAGAACGGAAAATATTCTGGTAGAGTTCTGTGTTAAAGAAAAGTGAATTGATAACTATTTTTGTCACATAAATTACAAGATACCTTTCTTTTGCAGATGTAACAACACTTCAAGATACAAGTGGGGATTGCAGTACTATAAATTCTGCTGTTTTGATGTCTTAATAGGGAATGGTTTTTATGAGTTCTTATGGAGGAACAATTCTTATAGTGCAATCAAAGGTCAGATTCTGAAATACAACTTGTTAAAGATATATTCAAAACGAATATCTTTTAAACAATTATTATAGAAAATGACCATTAAGATAAAACTGAGTTAAGATGTTCAAGATTTGGATGTCAAGGTCAGGTTTAAATAAAGATATGTGTCATGTCTAATGAAACTAAATCTGCAAACATAATTTGAAGTTTAAAGATCACGGTCTCAACTTTATAGTTACAATTTTATTTAAAGAAACAAATAAAGTAATATTTTTATAATCTGTAAACCTACAGAACTCAAAAAATGTTTATTATTCATATGATTACCTGCCACCTACTTTATTTTATCACCTTCCGAATTTTATAAAATCAAGTGTTAAGTTTCAGCAACTCCAATGAAATCTACATCTGTGGTTGTAAGACTTTGATGATAATAGCTTCCTATTTATGAATTAAAAATAAAATAGGATAATTAATTAGGTTTGTTTCAAACAAGTATATTGGAGGAGTGTGATTATGGGTGGAGTATATATATATAAATATTGGAATAACAAAATATTTATAATGCTAAAGAAGTGTCACTGCATTATTATGTATTTTTTCCTTATAATAATATTTGTTGTTCCTAATATGTCCTCATGTTTAGGCTAATGGCTGCTCCAACACAGATTTTCCTCTGGAGTAACTTAAATTAAATTAGAAAATAATTATTTTATTATTTTTTGTCATCTATTTCGGAACTTTTTTTTTATACTAGTCCCAAGTTTTCATTTTATTTTAATATTATTTTAAGAAACTAGGAGTAGATTACCTAACATACCAGTATTGTTTAAATGTTATCATAAATTGCTATGTCTCAAAAACGTTTCATGTGTAACGTAATTATTTTATTTTTAAGGAATGAAACAAAAATGATTATACTTTTTTTTAAATATCATATCTATTAAATCTTGTCTCCATCATTACTGCAATATTAATTATCTCACTTTGTGTGGGTATAATAGTATTCTCAGAATATATTATGCGTGTCATGTGTAAAATATGTGCATATACACCAGAAGTTGTTTATATCAGCTGACCATGAACAACCTAGATGTGCCACTCTGTACCAATCACAACAGTCAACTCATGAATTAATATAGTAATTGATAATGAAAATATAACAACAAATCAGGAAAAGTGTTTGATAAATAAAATGAATGTTGAATGGTGGCACTAAGCCAGATTTGATTAGATGATGATTTATACTGTAAACTTGGATTGGTTGTTTACCTTTTCATGTTATCTGTTGGCAATGGTTTAAAGTCGTAATGGTATCCAACAGAGTTGAAATATTACACCACAAGTATGTGTGGAAAATCAAACGCATTAAAGTCTTGTGAGGAACAGACTTTCATTATGTAATATTATAGAGACAGGCATTTAGGTAGTATTCTAGCATTCTTATGGAGTAAAGAAAACTTCTAAAGCCTGTAAAAAGTGTTTACACACTGATTGAATTTTGGATAAATTATAATTTTAATTGAAATCTGAAAAAAAAGGTTCAGAAATAGAAATAGAAATACTGCCAGTTGAACTTGGGAAAAAAATTAATAACAGAAGATTTGTCGAAGAGTGGTTCGAAACTCCCCTAATTCTTGAGTCTGTGACTTATTCTATCATTTTATATAATCACATATTCAACACCTGACTGAGTTATCCACAAAAATTGACAGAATAAATGATGATTTACCCAAAACATATACATTGAGAACCTTTTAAAAGGCAAGTACTACTTATGGAAGAAATTTAACCCCTACATTTTCCTCTATTTTTTGTCATTGATTCAACTTATGTCAATTCATATTTGCCAGAAATTAGGAGGTAGTTTGAGGCCACTGTTTCTTAGGAAATGAAACAAACACAACAATATAATTTTCTAAATAACATGCCGGCTTCATTATAATTTAGAGCAACATTGATAATTTTAATGAAAAAATAATCATTAGGATTATAAACCTCCATGTCTTTTGATGACAGAAACACAAAACATACATTTCTAGACAATGTCTAACAAAATAAACTTTAGATTTTGTCAAAATATCTCAATATGGTTGACTCACTGTCAGATTCAATAATTATATTTGGTGAATACTTTTATGTATTGCATTTTTCCCCTGTTCACATTTCTATATATTTATTAATTAAATATTATTGTTGTAAATATTGCACTTGAACTACAAGTATTTTAACGATTTCTACTTTGTGGAATTTCTCAAAATCGGCTTTTACGATTTCATTCAAATTTTGATGAAATGTGAAGATTTAATGATTTAAACCATAATTGGAAATAATAGAAAATGACAATTAAGGAATAATTTTTAAAAAAATGAACGACGAGTTTAAGACTCTCGTGAAGCAAGATCAGAACTTATTTAAATACATAATGTTGTTTAAAATAATTAACAGAATTTAAAACAACATCCATGGTTGTACTTCAATTTAACTGACAACCATCAAAGTAACATTTTTGACGATGAATAGTTAGGCCTATGTTTGATTGTGAGTATGCATGAGAAAGTTTGTGCAATGTTTCTGCATAATTTATTATTTATTGTGCAAGTAATTGATGGCAAGTATGATTTGTATCTAATTACTGATAATTTTATGAAGGTATATGTGTGTGCACAATCACATTGTGTGGTGTATAGAAATATTTTTTATTTATTTTAGTTATTGTACTTCATGTTTTATATTATGTTATATCAGACCTTAATGAAATATTGTGCTTTATGTTTATACTTTTATTTATAAATGGTAAATAAATAATATTATTATGTAAAAATTATATAATTTCTCTTTTGCTTAAAGTTTATTGATTATATTTGATTTTGTAATATAATTTATATATTTTTGTTGTTACTTTCTTGACAAGAAAGCAAACATTTATATTATTACAAGTAATAATGTGTATATTGTTCTTACAGCTCCAGATAAAACATAAAATATTTAATAGCAAGAAGAAAATAATTACATGGGAAGTAGTTTAAACTATCTAATAAAGTGTTAATAAATAGTATTAAAGAAACAGACTACATATTACACTTTTATAATACAAAATAACAAAGCCTAAATTTGTACAATCATAAAAGATGTAGTATCCTGCATTACATAATATTTTGCAAGACTTCTATTTTGGAGAATTAAAAATCTATAAATAAATTATTGTGAAATTTGAGAAGTTGGAAAATCTATAAAGTTTTAATTAAATATTAACTTCCAATATAAACTTTTGGCTTTATTTAATCATAGAAGGATACATATCCACATTACAAATTTACCTCAGATATTTAAGTAACTATAATGATTTTTATGGATAAATTTAATTAGGATTTTATGTAAATGTGGGGTCCGGATCAGTAAACAATAAGAAAAGAAAACTTTAAATAAATGTATAAAGAATTATAAATTTTTTAAGAGTAATAAATAAGTTGAATGAAGTTTGAAAAACCGGTGTTGAATAATTGATTTCTTTTTTTTTTACGCAAAAGGGATTTTAACATAATTTAATATCACTATCTTGATACTTCAACTTAAAGCGTATTTTAAAATACAATTTAATACAAACTTAACATCACAGTAATGTATTCAGCGATTGTATAAAAACGTTTCGTTGATGTTGTAAATGGATGGATTCAGAACTTCAACAATAAAGTACTTCAATCAAATCCTTTCGCTCAAGAAGTGCTTGATGACGTCACTGTAATTATCTCTCAATCAATGAGTCTCAAACTATGAGTTTTCCTTATTTTGTAATAGGTTCATGTCGAGACATCAACAGTAATGTAGTGCTTATTAATGAGTTAGTATCAACTGACAAGGAAGAGGACCTACGTCAAAGAGTCCTGAAAGGAAAACTGGCTCTTGTGTTGGAAATATAATGTCAAGTAGCATCTGTGATTTTCAATGTAGAAAAGCAAGAGTTGGACAAATGGTTAAATCAAATTGTACCTTTTTATATCTAAATTTCAAAACAACCACCAACAAATGTAAGTACTTTTAGTTTAAACCTACCTTTTATTTTACAGGATTCCATATAAATCACATTGTAAGAGCAGTCCGACCACCATTAAAATGTTGCTGCAGGTTTGACAGGAAATCAACTTCAGATGGGATGTCTGCAAAATGACCAATAGAAGTCACATTGAACCTAACTAACTATAAGGTACAAAAGTTGATGTATTTTGCTACAAAATGACACAAAATTTCTGTAAGTAGTCTGAATAAATGTATATGAATTTACAAAATTTAAAGTTTTTTTTTAAACACTTAGTGAATGTCCGATATCTCAAGAACTGCTATTTGTTTATGTTGAAGAGGCATTATCCAGTTCCGGAAAAAAACTATAAAAACATTTTTTATTTTGCCTGGCGTACAATTATCTTGAAAGCCCAGTATAAGTAACTAGTTTTTCATGCAAATGAATAGGCATGCACATTTAGAGAAAGATGTTTTGTAAGGTTTTTCTCCGTATGTAAAATCAAGGACCCTTACAATTTCACCCGCGTTTTCTGGGTCACTGAGCTGATTGGTGACACGATGACATTTAAGTCCAAGTGCAGCCCTATCAGCATTGAGGGTTAGAAGGGGTTACACATAACGTATATAAAAATATCGAGATTAGGGTCGAATCCATAGTTTTGTGGGTAGCTGAGCTGATTGGTGACACGATGACATTTAAGTCCAAGTGCAGCCCTATCAGCATTGAGGGTTAGAAGGGGTTAAACATAACGTATATAAAAATATCGAGATTAGGGTCGAATCCATAGTTTTGTGGGTCGCTGAGCTGATTGGTGACACGATGACATTTAAGTCCAAGTGCAGCCCTATCAGCATTGAGGGTTAGAAGGGGTTAAACATAACGTATATAAAATTATCGAGATTAGGGTCGAATCCATAGTTTTGTGGGTCGCTGAGCTGATTGGTGACACGATGACATTTAAGTCCAAGTGCAGCCCTATCAGCATTGAGGGTTAGAAGGGGTTAAACATAACGTATATAAAATTATCGAGTTGAGGGTCGAATCCATAGTTTTCTGGGTCGCTGAGCTGATTGGTGACACGATGATATTTAAGTCCAAGTGCAGCCCTATCAGCATTGAGGGTTAGAAGGGGTTAAACATAACGTATATAAAATTATCGAGTTGAGGGTCGAATCCATAGTTTTCTGGGTCGCTGAGCTGATTGGTGACACGATGATATTTAAGTCCAAGTGTAGCCCTATCAGCATTGAGGGTTAGAAGGGGTTAAACATAACGTATATAAAAATATCGAGATTAGGGTCGAATCCATAGTTTTGTGGGTAGCTGAGCTGATTGGTGACACGATGACATTTAAGTCCAAGTGCAGCCCTATCAGCATTGAGGGTTAGAAGGGGTTACACATAACGTATATAAAAATATCGAGATTAGGGTCGAATCCATAGTTTTGTGGGTAGCTGAGCTGATTGGTGACACGATGACATTTAAGTCCAAGTGCAGCCCTATCAGCATTGAGGGTTAGAAGGGGTTAAACATAACGTATATAAAAATATCGAGATTAGGGTCGAATCCATAGTTTTGTGGGTAGCTGAGCTGATTGGTGACACGATGACATTTAAGTCCAAGTGCAGCCCTATCAGCATTGAGGGTTAGAAGGGGTTAAACATAACGTATATAAAAATATCGAGATTAGGGTCGAATCCATAGTTTTGTGGGTAGCTGAGCTGATTGGTGACACGATGATATTTAAGTCCAAGTGCAGCCCTATCAGCTTTGAGGGTTAGAAGGGGTTAAACATAACGTATATAAAAATATCGAGATTAGGGTCGAATCCATAGTTTTGTGGGTAGCTGAGCTGATTGGTGACACGATGACATTTAAGTCCAAGTGCAGCCCTATCAGCATTGAGGGTGAGAAGGGGTTAAACATAACGTATATAAAAATATCGAGATTAGGGTCGAATCCATAGTTTTGTGGGTAGCTGAGCTGATTGGTGACACGATGATATTTAAGTCCAAGTGCAGCCCTATCAGCATTGAGGGTTAGAAGGGGTTAAACATAACGTATATAAAAATATCGAGATTAGGGTCGAATCCATAGTTTTGTGGGTAGCTGAGCTGATTGGTGACACGATGATATTTAAGTCCAAGTGCAGCCCTATCAGCATTGAGGGTTAGAAGGGGTTAAACATAACGTATATAAAAATATCGAGATTAGGGTCGAATCCATAGTTTTGTGGGTAGCTGAGCTGATTGGTGACACGATGACATTTAAGTCCAAGTGCAGCCCTATCAGCATTGAGGGTGAGAAGGGGTTAAACATAACGTATATAAAAATATCGAGATTAGGGTCGAATCCATAGTTTTGTGGGTAGCTGAGCTGATTGGTGACACGATGATATTTAAGTCCAAGTGCAGCCCTATCAGCATTGAGGGTTAGAAGGGGTTAAACATAACGTATATAAAAATATCGAGATTAGGGTCGAATCCATAGTTTTGTGGGTAGCTGAGCTGATTGGTGACACGATGATATTTAAGTCCAAGTGCAGCCCTATCAGCATTGAGGGTTAGAAGGGGTTAAACATAACGTATATAAAAATATCGAGATTAGGGTCGAATCCATAGTTTTGTGGGTAGCTGAGCTGATTGGTGACACGATGACATTTAAGTCCAAGTGCAGCCCTATCAGCATTGAGGGTGAGAAGGGGTTAAACATAACGTATATAAAAATATCGAGATTAGGGTCGAATCCATAGTTTTGTGGGTAGCTGAGCTGATTGGTGACACGATGATATTTAAGTCCAAGTGCAGCCCTATCAGCATTGAGGGTTAGAAGGGGTTAAACATAACGTATATAAAAATATCGAGATTAGGGTCGAATCCATAGTTTTGTGGGTAGCTGAGCTGATTGGTGACACGATGATATTTAAGTCCAAGTGCAGCCCTATCAGCATTGAGGGTGAGAAGGGGTTAAACATAACGTATATAAAAATATCGAGATTAGGGTCGAATCCATAGTTTTGTGGGTAGCTGAGCTGATTGGTGACACGATGATATTTAAGTCCAAGTGCAGCCCTTAAGCATTGAGGATTGGAAGGGGTTAAACATAACGTATATAAAAATATCGAGATTAGGGTCGAATCCATAGTTTTGTGGGTAGCTGAGCTGATTGGTGACACGATGACATTTAAGTCCAAGTGCAGCCCTATCAGCATTGAGGGTTAGAAGGGGTTAAACATAACGTATATAAAAATATCGAGATTAGGGTCGAATCCATAGTTTTGTGGGTAGCTGAGCTGATTGGTGACACGATGATATTTAAGTCCAAGTGCAGCCCTATCAGCATTGAGGGTGAGAAGGGGTTAAACATAACGTATATAAAAATATCGAGATTAGGGTCGAATCCATAGTTTTGTGGGTAGCTGAGCTGATTGGTGACACGATGATATTTAAGTCCAAGTGCAGCCCTTAAGCATTGAGGATTGGAAGGGGTTAAACATAACGTATATAAAAATATCGAGATTAGGGTCGAATCCATAGTTTTGTGGGTAGCTGAGCTGATTGGTGACACGATGGCATTTAAGTCCAAGTGCAGCCCTATCAGCATTGAGGGTTGGAAGGGGTTAAACATAACGTATATAAAAATATCGAGATTAGGGTCGAATCCATAGTTTTGTGGGTAGCTGAGCTGATTGGTGACACGATGATATTTAAGTCTAAGTTTAGTTACTTAGATTTTATACTTGAGAAAGATTTTTTTCTGTCTAACAGAAGATTGAGTTACATAGCCTACAGTTCCAACGCGGGATAATCTTGTTGTAAGGAAAGAAGTAAACAAAGTACAAAGTTGTTATAACATTGGTTAACGTTATCTGGATACTGACTTATGTTATCGTTTATAGGCGGGTATACACTAGGTTATAAGTTATATACTAGCCGTAACCGGTATATTTTGCAAGAATATAAATGCAAAGTTTGAAATGTATAGGATTTATCGTCTTGTCTGTGTAGACTGGTTGTGACTTACAGATAGACAGACAGACACATGAAATCATAAGAGTCCTTGTTTTACCTCCAAACCCTAATTATGTGTACCTAGATTCACATTTCGAGCTCTCAGTGGGCTACTAAGTGAAGCTACATGTCTAAATTTTTGTTTATTTTTTTAACAAAATGATATGGTCTCAACAGAAATTCAAGTTTTAATAACCTCTTTTCTTGGTGTTAATAAACTGGAAGTTGCCCACATTCAAAATTTGAAGTTTATATACTTAGGCCCGCTTACCTGAAGTTGGTGGGCTAATTTTTTTTTTTAACATTTATGCAATTAAAATGAGCGATCAAAATTGAAACCAATGTTGGTCGAAAATTTATAGATTCTGAGCTCCGTTTACCGTAATATGAGCTTAGAAATTGCCTCAATAACTTTACAAATACTCCAAAAAATATCGACCGAAATCGTAATGTCTCATAAGCATGTAATACTTCCGGTTTTTAGCGTCTTTTTCTGGCCCTTTAGGAACAAGTCACGATCGAAGCGAGATGAACATCTCTGTAGCTTGATATTAGTTCAACGATAAACACAATGGCAAGTACCATGATGTCATATCATCTCGTTTAATTTATTTTGTTACGAAAACTTGATGGTATCTTACTGGATAATAACAGCTGATAATCAGAGAACTGCTTTAGCATGTTAAATTACCATCATATTATATTTCTGCCTAGGAATGTCCAATCAGTTCGTCCTGTCACAGATGAATGAATTCCCTAACGGCAATCTGTCATTTTAAATCAGCGAAACAGGATTTACTTAACTGTTCAACAGTCAAATGTCAAGGTTCAATTTGTAAACCTTTCCAGTTTTTCTGAACGATTTTGTATTCAATAAGTTAACCAATTAGATCCACGAAAGATGGTCATCAATATAGACGGTGTTTCCAAAACTACAGGTTATGGTTCCTTGGGTCAAAATGAGTAAAATGTTTCCTTGAACATATGTCCTAAAATAAGTAGTTTTCATCTGTCCGCCATTATATATTTTTTATTTTAAGCCGTTAAACATTTTTTATGAAAGTATAGTTTTTGATATATTTGACATTAAAATTTTTAAACGTCCGCCATTTTGAAAACATGCAAAATAAAGTTCGGGTTTTTGTTAAATTGATAAATGGTCATGTAAAAAAAGAAAAAGAAAAAAAGTATTTATGAAATTTGGACTCGATATCTAATCTATTTACAAACGTATAATGTTTTATGTAAACAAAAACAAAAAGCGGACAGACGGAAAAAATAAGCATTTTATGAAATATGTTCATAGGTACTTTTTACTTATTTTGACTCAAGAAACTAGGTGATTCTAGCAACCTAAACACAGTTTTCTCTCGAATCTCGGTTTTTGTCACTCGCTCCTCAAGTTGAGATTTGATAGGCGTCATTAAAAATACGCTGGCTCTCGCTCAGTATTTTGTCTATTGTACATTTCGTAAAAAAATGAAGGAAAAAATAAATTTTATGGAATTTTAAAAAACTGAATCTAGACTCAATATCTTACTCATTTTTGAACTTATAATTCCAATCTTTTTCACTTTTTTTTAAATATATTTTGCACATACAATCTTTTCCTATAAATAATTTTGATTCATAAAATATAATAGATGAATCACAGACGAAAGTGGCTCTTATGTGTCGAACATATAATACATCAACAAAAAGCTCTATCCTCACATTTAATCACCCGCTTTTTAATCTATAATATATTTAAATCCTTCCCTACGACATCCTTGTAGAAAAAAATGTTGACGTCAAAAGGAATTTTCCTTATTGATATTTCCTACACAGCTTGTTTAATTTTCCTTAATATTTGTAAATCCCCAATGCATAGAATTATTTTAGTTTGTTTTAAGAACCATTATAATTTAAAGTGTTTTGATGGCAAAAATTGACTTCTACAGTTTGGTTCCTTACTCTAAAAAGTAGTTTTACAATGTTGTTGTTTGTCTACTCATTGCACAGTGGTCTAAAGCTTTAATAGGATCAGTCATAGCAATCCCGAGAGATACTTGCTGTATCTACACATTTTGTGGGTTAAATAATTCTATAATTTTTCCTATCCGGTCTCACTTGACCAACCCTTGTTCTCTTCTATTAGAGTATTCAAGAACAGGTGTCTTTATTTGATTTTTTTTTAAATTTTATATTTTTTAAGGCGATCATGACCGAGAGATTTTTTAATAACAAAAAACACACTTAAAAACACTTAATTAGTTCCACTTGGAATTAAGTTTAACACTTTGAATTATTTTAATTTATCACATTTAGACACATTTTTGCCATCTCCAAGCTGGTTTTTCGTTTACATACAATTAAAAATTTGTGGGTAGAGATAGAATCTGCCGAGTTGGCAGAGCCATGCAGCCCCCACTACTACCCTTTTGCAGACATTACCCCATAGTTACACATTACTAAAAACATTAAAAAAACTAATTCTTGTTGGTCTATTTTAGAATTTATTAACAAAATTGTTTCTATCCAGAAATGAGCTCTCCAATTTAGATATCCTGTATCTCCAATACTTAAATATTACTTATAAAAATAATGCACAAGTGCTGTGTAAGTTCCAATAAAGTGATGTAATATATTAAACCCATCTGATATATTTAAAGATACGTTTATAGGAAATTTTCTAATAAAATTATTGCAATTAGACTAAACAATTTTGACTCATCCTGTATTTGTGATGTAGTCGTAACCTTTCTAATCTTGTAATTTTAATATAATTTAATTAATTTTCTAACATTCGTACAACTCTCCGTTGTACAAGGACGTTACTTTGAAATCAAGGTCAGCAAATTACAAAATGGCGCCTTGATTTAAACAGATGTTTTGAATAAATTCCTTATTTGTCGGATCTATATTACGTACAGTTCGCTTAACACTGCATGGTTGTCTGTTTAATTAGAGGTCGTGGTAGCGGAAGGAATAAATCATTCGTCTTTCAATTAGCGGAGACCAGAAGATGAGGAAGGAAACGAAATAAATGGGTTTCACTCACCAGTGCTAAAAAACCAAATTCCTGATATATACAGTAATAATATTATTTTAAATTGCGTTTTTGTTTACAAGTTTGGGTCATTTCACTAGCTTTGAAATCGGATGATTAGATTTTTAGAAGTTTCATATTGCTGATTTTTTTGGTTTTTTTACCGATCGATAACTCACTACTCGCTAAATTTAACCTAAACTAACTCCTTCTCCCCTAAAGGGTCCTTAGAGGAAGAAAAGATGAATCCGTAGAAGTTTCTCAGAAGCAACAATAAATCTACCACGAAATTGCCGCATTTAGATTGAAGGCGCTTTCTTGGAACTCACTTACAAAAAAATCAACGAGTTATTGCATTTCCTCAGGACTCACGGACACCCGCGGTCACTGATACAACATAAGAGTATTTTTATGTACCAAACCTTCTGGTAGTGATTCTGAACTTCAAAATAAAGAAACAGTTGATGAGCTCCATCATTCAATGTAGGTACAAGAAGATCCTATAAATCTTTTGGACCTTGTAGGAAATGTTAAATTGTATTGGTAGATCAAGGATTGTTACACAGGTTTTCTAAATATCGTAATTGTATATATCACTACATCATTGAGGTCGGATGGGCCTCGTAGATATGTATATATTAAAAATCACAATTTGCTTTGCTCGTATCTGTGTCTCTTATGTGGAGGAGATTTCACTCGGCCATGATGAATCTCCTTATTATAAGAACATAACATTTTTCGAAATTAGATTTTTAACATTAACTTCGCTATTTGTCATATGTGATGTATGGTTGGTACCATTGCATGAAGAATTAAAATCTGCATATTTTTATCTAATTTAGTGTGTTACAAGTTGAATAAAACACGAGATATGCAGAAAACTATTTAAATTGCAGTACGAAATCATATATTATAGTTATGTATATGACGAATACTACTTAATTCAACCAGACAAAGAAATGCGTAGCGTATGTTTTAAAAAACAGTTTTTGTGTGATGTGAGACAAACAATTCAATAGCCTTAAAAGATTGATTGCATTTACATTGTTTTCTTTTTATTAGGATCCGAAGGTAAAATCAAGGGCACTTATAATTTCACCCGAGTGTCTTTCTGTCTGTCTGTCTGTACTTAAAAGACTTTCACTTTATCCCTATATACCAAGTCTTGTGATTTTAGCACACGCTTGACCTTTTTATTTGGGACCTTAAAACGGTTACAGGCCTATCCACAAAAATGTCGACACCGAATTTTCAATCCATCACATAACTTTCTCTACGTGATAAAGTAAAATTAACAGTGCTACCAACATTAAAGACACAAAAAGTTGCTTGTTTAATAGTTCACAGTTGTAAGCTAGTAATATCATGTTATACAATAAAAATCTATTTGGCTATTTCATATTGGACCACTCTTTATCGTCAGATCTATACATTTGGCACGTTTCACCTCTTAATGGCATCATTCCCTCAAGAACTCTTGTTCTCTTCCTACCTGACACTATTAGAGGTCTTTCTTTTATGTTCGTTTCTTAATTTTTTTTTATAAGAAAAAGTTTTCGTCTTTAGAGAAAGAAAAAATAATAATAACATTTTTTAAAATTATATCCTCTCTTCAAAATTTTCTAAAGTTTTTGACATCTCTATTGTAAAGAAACATATAATGAGTAATAAATTATTTATATTACCTTTATAGTTCCGTCATGTGACTTTGCGTTTGTCTTAATTACAAAGACGCGTTTCGGAGTCGTAGCTCCATCTTCAGTTATTTCACCCAGTAGAGGTCGTTAAAACATTAAACACAACAAAAATATTAACACTATACACACAAATAAATAAATACACGTATACGTTGATTTTAACATTTTTTTTTACATGCGCACGGTTTCATGGTTCGCGAACTACGGGGTGAAATAACTGAAGATGGAGCTACGACTCCGAAACGCGTCTTTGTAATTAAGACAAACGCAAAGTCACATGACGGAACTATAAAGGTAATATAAATAATTTATTACTCATTATATTATACAAAGTGACTTGGACACCAAACAATGAACATTAAAGAAACATGGTCGAAATGGCCTAAGCTTACGATAATAAACTTATATACGACATAAATTAAAGCCAAGCCAAAATAATACAGCAATATGACTAAAATCAAAATGCAGTTCCTTTATTCTACCTACATTTGAGAAAGTACGCTTAGTTATTCTTAGAATGGCCTAGAGTCAGTTTAGAGTTATTTAAACAAATTATCACCCCCCCTCCTCCCACCATAACACAACAGTCTTCTTATGAACATTCTGAGAATCGCATTGCTAATCCAACTACCTGTAGACGCACATAACCTGAGTGAAGGGGGGGGGGAGAGGATGAAGGTCACAACTACACAAGAAGTTATTAATTGGCATTCGTGAGGGCCATGGGATTGTATAGTGGTACGTTGTGTGGTCTTGGTTCCGTCTTCAACAAATATCAGGTAGGCTACTGTTTTTATAGGTTAGTTTAAGTATTTCAGAAGTGAAAACAAATTGTGTACAGTTTTATTATTGATTTGAAGTGTTTTAGATCTTAAGGAAATAAGTCAACAAGGAAGTGATTTAGCTTACAATAAGGAAGAAATTTAGCGGAGATAAAAATGATTTAAACAATTTAAGATAGCAAGAAATATCATGTCATTCAATATATATAGTAATACAATAGTTTGTATAAATAATCTACAGGTAGTATATAGACTAAGTTTGGTGATTCGTAAAAAATACTAATTTGCTGAAGTTTCCAAAATTAATCCTGACCCCATTTAATTACAATTATTTCCAAAGTTTTGTAATGTAGTTGTGAATAAATGTTGATACAAAAAAAAAATCAATTTCAAATTTACATGTTGAAAAATCAACCTTCATGATAAAAAAAACTTCCTGAAAAGTTAGGATTATTTTGAAAAATATTAGTATTATGCAAAACACAACTTGTTATATATAATTTTTCTCAGAAAGGTGCATTAAATTTATCTATGTAATGAAAAAATGTTAGGTGGTTTTCGAGTAAGTAAATCAGGGGAAAAAATGTGCAAGAAAAGAATTGAAAATTCATCAGATAATACCATAAAACAAAAGGTTTTGAATTTTTCAAGATATACAAAAGTTTTGTAGTATAATTGTGAATAAATGTTGGTAAAAACAAAAATCAATTTATAAAACTTTCATCAGAATAAATATATTTTTACGTAACAAGTCGAAAATTGCTAAAACGTTAGGTCTATTTTCAAAAATTCACTAAGAATAGTAATATTATGCAAAACACAACTTTTCTTATCATTTTTCTCAAATAGGATCATAAATTTTATGTGTGTAAATGCCAAAAATTTTATATGTAAAAATTTTGGAGTTAGTATGTCAAGAATCAAAAAATCGAAAAAAATTCCACAGAAAAAGAATATTTTTTATAAAACCAATTTTTTCAATACATAAAAAGTTTTGTAATAGAGTTATGAATAAAATTCGGTTAAACAAAAATCAATTTATAAAATTCATATTAGGCAGAGTAGAAGTTTCCAAAGAACCTAAGGAAAGTAATTTGACATAACCTTTGTACTAGGTAGGCCTAAAACAAAATCACTTAAAACTTAAAATTCACTCAAATAAATAAACTCTAAAAACACTAACACACATATTATAACTTGTATAAACAAATTATAATAAATAAATCACTCTACATAACAAATAAGTTCACAATAACAGGAATAAATCGAGCATAAAGACTACAGACTATCCACGCATATTATGATTAGCCATTTGACACTCAAGACACAAACTTGGCAACGCAACGATGTATACAGGATGTCCCGTAAGTAAGCTGCCAGACTTTAGGAAATGCTTCTATGTGTCAGGATAAAGAAAAAATTAGGAATACAAATTTTTTAGAAAATACTGGTTACCAGTACCCGCCATTTTGTTTCTTACGAAACTATGGAAATAGAAAAGATATTGAGTTCAGATTTAGAATGCGCATTTTATATGTTTCGTTTCATAAGCGTAGCAAAAATAAATACTTTATTTTGTATATTTTAAAATCGCGGCCGTCTAAAATATTTGGAAATTTTTACACAAAATTCACAAGAGATCAAAAAAGTTTCCGTCTGTAATGACAAAGAAAGTGGTTTTTGTAATTTTTTTTGTAGGTCAAAGGATATCGAGTTATTAAAAAAAAAAAAAAAAAACAGGAAAATAATTTCTTGATATAGTTAAAGGTCACATTTGATTTTTTTTTTTTTATGGAATTAAGAGCAATAGTTTATTTAATAAAATATTTTGATTCTATGTCAATCTTGGGTGTTGTAGATTACTACGATGTTTGCTGCTTTTTGTCAATAACTCGGTTATCCTTTGACCTACAGAAAAATACAAAAACTATTTTGTTTGCCATTAAAAAGGGAAATGTTTTTTTGTAAAATTAATGGCTTTCAAGATATTCAATAATAAATATTTTTAACGTTCGCCATTTAAAAAATATACAAAATAAAGTTTTTATTTTCTGTATACTTATGAATCGTAACATACAAAACCTAAACTCAATATATTTTCTATTTCCAAAATTGTTTTTTGTAAAAAAACAAAATGGTGGATATCTGGATTATTAAACTTTTGCTGAACAAAATTGATTCTCAATTTCTTCTTTATCCTGACCCACAGAATAATTTCCTAAAGTTTGGCAGCTTACTTACAGGACACTGTATAGTTTTACAAACTACACAGAAAATTAATAATTGGGGAGACATATTAAAAAAAAAATCATTTTATTCAAAGTTAACAATTTATCATTACAAAATTTATTATGACAGTCAGCAGTAAGTAACGGTTATTGTTGAACGTATTTCAAAATGGCGTCCAACTTAAAATGTTTTCTTGTAATGATAATGTAACATAACATGTGATATTTGAAGAAAATTTCTGCTTTGAAATAGCCAACTAAATAATACGTTTATACAACCTTTCAAAACAAGATTAAGTCAGGTAATTTATTACAGAAAACCAGAGACATTTCCAACTGGTTTCTTCTAAGGAAAGGTAAAATGCTGTGGGCCTACAATAAAGCAAAAAGTTTGAGAAAATAGTCTTTGAATTTTACTACTTTCTAAAAAAAAAAAAAAAAATTTAACACTTAGAAATAATTTTTGTGAATTTACATGGTCAAAATAAAAAAAAAATTATTTACACAACTAAAAAATAAGCGCTTTTCTCACAGATAAACATTATTGCACAAAAGTAAGTTGCTATCATAGATTGGAACAAAGTAGGCCTATGTTTAAACAGCTGCGAGCGCAGATTTCTTGTCGCTAAATAAACTGGTTTTTCTGGTTCTCAAACTGCAAACCTGCAAGAATTTTTCATTTATACTGCAAATATTCTAATCTATATGTATAAGAGAAAAAATTGTGGTTGAGTAAACAACATCCAGCCCAAACCTTTATCTAAAAACATCAAGTTCTCAGAGTATTTTTCTGCAAAACACTAAAAGGGTATTTTTCGAAATTCGACCCTTAAAAGGATAAAATGTGTTTTCTTCGGTTCATAAACATCTCAGACCTGATGATATTGACTTTCTTTTCATTGACTGACTGAGAAATGATCTCACTGGTGAATATTCCTTCCAAGACAAGGCACCACGAAGAATGGGTTTTCTGGTATTGGACCTCTAAGAGGTAAAATGTGTTTTCTCTGGTTCTTCATACCTTTAGACCCGATGAGTTATCAACTTGGATTTTGTTTATCCATACAAATTCCTAAAACCGTAAGTCAACACAAGCTCTATAGCCTACACATGTCAATGTTCTGACTGACTCATAAAACCGAAAGACTGAAACTTAAAATCTGCGAAGTGTATTATTTCGAAATATAAGGACCTGCTAAGAAGTTTGAAATTCGATATCCAAAGGGGTTAAAAGGTGTAAAATGTGTTTTCACAGATTATTCAATCAATACCTCTTAAGCCCTGATTTTGTTTACATTTTGATTACCCATACAAATCCCTAATATAAGATTAATATTAGGTTTAAAAAATTATCATGGCTGACTCGCCAACGTCCAGTTTAAACTCTCCATTTAGAAATTTGAAATTCTCCAAGTATATTCCTTTTATAACGTATGGACTAATCAAGAAGGGATTTTCCGAAATTTGATCCCAAAAATGAGTTAAAATGTGTTTTCACAGATTTAAGAATGACTTCAAAAACCATTCCAAAACTTCATGAATCCTACAGTAGATGACAGGTACTACATCATTTAGGAACGCAATAAGCCATCATAGCTAGGATACTTACGGATTAGACCACCAAAACAGAAGAAGAATGCCTTCTCGGTTAGCCTAAGAAGTCGAGAAACCATTTCTAACTAGATGCTCGAATACCAACGCCATTGAATCCTTCAATAGATCCTATAAAGTTTAACTGGAAATCCCTAAATTACAAACAAACAATCATATCGATGGTATTTTCATAGAAATCTACATTATTAAATAACAAAACAAAACCCTGAACATGGACGAATTACAAAACCTATAGTAATTCTGACATGAATCATTAAAATAGGAAGTATATAAATAACTGAGACCTACTTTGTGAATCATTGTTCCGCCTATTATCCACACGCGGACGTCCGTCCTTCCGTCTACATCTGTTGCACTCCCGTCACTATAGTCACGTATTAATATATTCATATTCTTACAACACACAGCTTTCTGACTTAAGTTTATTTCTGATAACTTTTACCAATAACCTGATCAGTATTTAAAATCAACCAAATACAACTGTAAAAATTATATAAAGTTAATATTTTTGTAACATTTAATGAAGAGTATACAATTTAAAAAATTTTTTAAATTGATAGTCAACGTTTTCACTTCTGTCTACCGTCATGTCTAACATCCCCCATGTTTTAACAAGGCAATGATGGCAGAGCAGCAATAATAAAAATGTACTCTTATAAAAGCCGATAGATTTTTAACACGTAAATATAGTCCTGCTAATATACAAAATACCGAATCACATAACACGTATAAATCAGCACTTATTCAATTTATAAAACTGGTTACCATGGTGACGGTGTGTAAAATAGTTTAAATATATGCAAGAAACTTTCCTGTCGTGCTCAGTAATTAACAGAAATTCCTTTTAAACTGTGAAAAATATTAAAATCTCACAATCTATCTTTAACAATAAACAATCTGACACTTGTATATTATTAAATTAGCACACAAACACTGTCTGTGCAAGTAATTTGCACCAGACACTTTCTTTACTCAATGAAAGAACTCTCTTCACCGTTGTCCTTGTGTGTGTGCGCGCGCGCGCGTGTTTGTGTTATATATACCCCTCATGAGCTCACTATAATGAGTATGGGGGGAGGGGGTTGGCAATCCCGAGGTAGCTAGTAGGATATACATTCTTGAGTTAAATCCCTCTGTTTGATCTTTCTTACTAGGTCTCTTGACCAACTATTACTCTCTTCCGACCTGACACTATTAGAGTGTTCGAGAGTTATGGGTACTTTATTTTTTATAAGGCGATGATGATCTTAAAGGTACCATACGTACGTCTATTTATGTTAATAATATGGTTTGACATCATTAGCGTATATTCACGAAGTTTCGAGAATATAAATCAACTCTCGTTATCAAGTGTAAAACATAAAAACACCAACATAGTACCCACAAATGGGAATCATGATGTGATCGAGGACTAAACTATTGAAAAAGGTGAAAAAAAGGTTGTTTACCCAGATAAATAGCTAGGACAACTTTCTCTTGGCTCCATCTCTTACAATCAGTTGTTTCCCGTCCTTTGTGTAGTGTAGACCTGTGTGTTGTAGCTTTATCTGATCACGTTTGTATTTAGTCTTAGCTTTGATTGCTCAGACCTACTTTTAGGCTTGAGTTCTTTTTATAGATTTAGTTTTAGTTTCCAACATGGCAAGGTTATGTTGGTGTTTTTCTGTTTTCTGTTGTAGTTTTACACTTGATAACGAGAGTTGATTTATATTCTCGAAATGTCGTGTATTAGTTTTCGTATACACAAATTATGGGATTAATAATATGAACAATCCTTAATAGTTAACTCAAATTTCGTGTTGTAGAAATGATTAAAAAGAAATCATTAAGGAATTGTTTTTCAGCTTATTTGACTAAATATCTTTCATTTCTGGTAAAAGTGTGCGATACAGGGTAGGGCTTTTTTTGTCAATTTTATACTTCTTATTAATTCTTAATATGAGATTGTTACCAATATAGAAATAGAAGTTTGTGTTTTAGCTTTTCTTTTCACTAAACTAAATATGGGAAACTTTTAACGAAACCGTTTTAAAAATCAGTAAATCTTTTTACAAATTTTAGAATTTGTCAAATTACAACTTTTACTCTCATTCAATACTATTGTTATAAATTTAAAATATCTCAGCTACACAGGTCAACATGACACGAGGCTCTTTCTAAGAATTTCGTAAATCATTTCTAAGAAGAACGAGTTTTGAAAAGCCTTGAGCCTCTCTCCGACCTTCTCATCGCCTTCATGGTCTACACATAACCTCACTTCTGATGTTGACGATGTTCATTTCTCTTTAATATGATTACATCTCCATAATATTACATACAAAATGTCTAGGTACTTATAATATAAATAACTAAGGGCTTAGTTCACCAATCATAGCGGGGATCTGCCCCTAATTCCTAACTGTTTTGTGCTTACATCTAGGTTCTAGAAGAAACAAAATTATATTTCATACGTTAAAATAAAGTACGTGTTTCAAAAGTAGGTAGCGAGATTTCAGTAAATGATTGTAACTGTTAAAATAAAGAAAAACGTTCCCAAAAAACATAAAGCTTGTTTGTAATTTTCCTAAAGAAATACAACTTTGGAAATGAATTTCATTCCAAATTTGGTATACACATTGCTTATGTATTCTTTCACCAGTATACCAAAAAGGAACATGTAGTAGTTGGACTAATTTAAATAATTTAGATATCGTTATACTTGAACTATCGTAAGATTTGACAAACATAACTTTTAAACCGATATTATAATTATAGTTTTTAATTCCTTTTACCAAATTTGGTCAGAATTGGTTGAAGATTAATACTTGTAGAACGTGAATAAATATTCGCATATAAATAATGATTAAACTATTTTCTAACCGGTAAAAAGTAAACTAGGCCGAAGTAAAATACTTGATTTTTTATTGAATATAGTTTCTTGTAAGAGAAAGTTTTTGAATTAGTTTTGTCGTTTAAAACATGAAAACACAATAATAGACTTATAAGACACGAGAGAAATAATATGAATTATAATGATAATAGTTAGTGGTAACCTAACCTCAAATTGATTTTATAGTTATTCTAGTAAATCATTAAATTTGTTAAATAAGTAAACATATTTGTGATTAGGTTTGGTCAATCAAAACTTTTGACAAAGATCAAAGATTAAAATTCCGCCTTTATCTGTTAACGCATGACTCGCCAGTTCAGTTCGCTCTGCTCAAATTAATATATGTAATCAGTTAAGATAGGTCTTGCAAACAGGAGATACAATTTTAGTGAAATTACTCGACGGGACAAACCGCCTGGGAGTTTACAAATCTTCAGCTGGTGAACAGGGCAAGAGATTAGGAAAACCCGAAGCATGAGTCGATGACCTATTTGCCATATTTAACTTGTTCATTTGGTTGTTACAACCATAAATTTAACACGAAACTTCCTTTGCTTGGTTAGCTTTTGAAAATAGGGTTTATTTAGTCTATAAATGTCCGGTAGAAATGTTTATATAAAAATCAAACTTCATTTAAATATAAGTATTTTAGACTCGTTATTGAATTAAAATCATAACCTAACATATTCGTGTTGTGTTGTAATCTAAAATCTAAACTAATAATTTTTTCGCACTTGTGACTCCAGTTATGTTATATATTATGAAGGAATATGCATACAGTGAGTCATTCATTATTATAACCACATTATTTACATCGTGATTCATATTACTACAATTACCTCTTTTTCCTTTTTAATAAATGTTCGCCTATCTACGCAGATCACAAGTTTCAGATACGAAATCAAAAAAAGTTTAACAATAAAAATAATATGTAAATTATTAGTTTATTTTGCTTGAGGCTAAGTTTGTTAACTAAAATTGTCCATATTTGTGTTTAATTTCATTCATAATTGTTGTTTAATTTTCCTTTAAATTTCAGTTATAAATATGTATTGTACAACGTATGGTAGAGTGTTTCAAGTGGCAAGATCAGTGCACAATACATCTTCCATACTCAGGATTTACCATAAACGTCAACATAATTTTTGTAGGTTAGTCAATGTGTACAAGAATTAATTTTTGTTAAACAGTAAAGTAAAACAAAGTAATAGGTTAACTGACAAATACATCTTAAAATACTATCGTCAGAATAAGTTGATATTAATGACCTAAATAATAAAACATAGTTTTCAAAATTAATAAAATGTGCAGATTTTAACAATATTATTATTACTGTATTAATTTTGCATCAAACAGAACGTTGGTTGGAGACTTTAACGCACGGTATGTCTGGTTGCGCGTCATTAAGCATTGAAGGTATTATTAAAAGTACGATTTCCTGTTTTCACTTGTAACTGTGAGACATCGTGGTGTAACCAACTGCAACTACGACATTTGACAACTAATAACACAAACACACGTCATACGTAATCTAATCCTTGTTCACGTCAGCCCCGTGGCTTATTGTGCTTCCTGACGTCCCCTGAAAAAAATAATTAGTTTCGCGAACTTTAAAATTTTCCCAAAAAGTTGTCTCGATGGATTATCAAGCCTCTTGGCAAAAACTTATAAGTTTCAATCCTTTCCTGCTCAGTTTAAAAAAGCCGGTGCACTGTAGTTTCTCGCAGAAGACATTTCTTGCAAATAGACTCTTCAGTGAATATGCATATATAGGGGAAGGGTAATCGTACCATACTACTTTCCTGTCTAACGGAAGAATATTAGATCAGATGTACTTTGATTAGAGGGGGCAAATATTGACAGTACTCGTACATAACCCTGAAAGGGTTCTCCATCAAGAGTTCACTTGTTCCATGGCAGATTCTTGGATACGCCACACAGCTCAGATCTTACGAAATTGACATTTACTGGCTCTCTATTAACCACCGCTTCAAAGATTGCTCGGGTGTTTTTTTCATTCCAGAAACGATTATAAACCTTCCTTTATTTTCCGGAAATATGTAGAAGCAAATTCGAAATGGAAGCATCAAAATTAGATGCAAATTGTTTGTTCTGAACTTTATTGAGAGTTAACAAGGTCCTCGGGGCTCTCCCAGAGTGCAAAACAAGCCCAAAAAACACAAACACTGTTATAGGTCTCTTCATATTCGATTTTCCAGAATAAATTAAAGACTCTTTGTAATTGTAAACACCAGTCTCTAGCCTTGTAAGATACCGCAACCTTAGCAGTATCCGCCATGTTTAATAAGAGTGACCACTAAGAGATCTGTGGGACTAAATTGTCTGTCACATTGACACTTAAAACCGGATTCTATGCCAGAAAAATATTAATTACATCTGAGAGAATATTAAAATAACGGTTCAATTTGACTGGCGAACTAATTATTGTGTACGAAATAAATTATTCAAAAACTCCATAATCACTCTCAAGAAGAATCGGCCAAAGTTTTTTTTTTTTAATTTCAGACGTGATAGTATTAGAAAAATGGACGTTTGCAAATGTTATAATTGGCTGGTAGTTTAATATCCGAAACTAACATTTTAAAACACATTTAAAAGAAAATAATCTTTTGTATCTGTTGTGTTCTGTTTTAATGTTACTTATCAACTCTTTTTACTTTGTTTAATTTATAAAAATAGGCTTCGACATTTGCACGCAATTGTTTTTGTTATTCTTCGTTTTTTTAGGAATGGATTCTTCATTAGGCTTTCTAAGAGATAATGAGCAATACGTTTTGTTTGGATTCGTGAATCACCATTTCATTTAACATTTCATAACGCTTTTGAAAGAAAATTATGCCACAAAAGAAATCCTTTTTTTGGTATTTTTTTTGTAACTATAATTTTCTTTACCGTTCGGTTTGCTTTGTTGTGTTCTGTTATTAATCTTACTTTCAATCCTTTTGGTTTGTTTAATATTTTTAAGTGGCTAATTTGGACGTAATTGTTTTTGGTATTTTTCGGTTTTTAGTAATGGATTCTTCATCAGGCTTTCGAAGAGATAATGAGCAATGCGTTTTGTTTGGATACATTACTCTATGAATCGCCAATTCTTCTAAACGATTTTGAAAATATGTGTTTTTGTCTTTTATTGTAAATAACATAATATTTCTAAATATTCGTGCACACATTTCAGCCCTACAATATCATTTCACGCCAAATTTGATGAAAATCAGTTTTTGCCCACTATGTAAGTGCACAATCCATCATTAAACCCCCACATGTTAGCACTTTTCATCCTAGTATCCGACCATCACACATTCTGTGTTTGTACAGCCAAATGGTTACACAGATTATCACTATTTGTAACGACTTCTTCGTTCATAATTAGATCATTAGTTACGATTTATAGTTTATAAAAATGAATCTTTTTGTCTTATTTATTGTAATAAGTTTTAACATCTTGTATAAAACTTTAAATTAAGACAAACAGGAGAGAGCACAAGAAGCTGGCATGGACCCTGGAGGACATTTTGGGTTAAAGCAACTCCTGCAAGCAGAGAACTGTTTTAGAAGCATATATTTATTTGTAAATGAGTAGTAGCTCTTTCTCCAAATTCCATCCTGGTTTGTTGGTTGTCCCTCCAGTACATTCATGACTTGTATAATGACAGTCTGTTGATTTTCCCTCCAGCATGGGATTCGTTCCTGTTGATTTCCTGAATGAGGTCTAATCATGGTTCGTTGGTTGTTCCTTCATAAGCCCGTTTCATATTCATCTCTTTGGTGAACTTGGAAATAAATTATTGTGGCGGGTGAACTCGGAAATGTCAAGTACTTTCTAAAGATGTCCAAATAATTGCGACAGTAAACCTGACGGTACACTACGATGCCAGAATTTTTGAATTTATTTTAAAAAAACTCATACAAATTTTAAAAACCTCACATTATTTTGCAAAAAAGTTGGTAAAAGTTTATTCTACTATAATACGTTTTTCTGTATGAAATACATGAAACAATTTCTTAGACAAAGACAAGATGGAGGCTTTTGTTTTCTAATTTGACAAAGTCGTCATTTTCATAACTAATAAGATCGTGGACAAATATTTTGCATTACTTTCTAATATCGCTTTGAGGTTATACAGTGAGGGTCCCAGATTGGCAAATCCTGGTTTGTGATCACATTTTAAACTCTGTTTTATTCAAATTGTTTTGTAGCGGAAACATTAAATTAAATGGAGTCTTGAATGAAATGTTTAGAAAACTGGTTTTACGTTGGTTTCCAGAATTACGTAACATAAAAGCTTGCACGTGTTGTTAAGATATTACGAAACACTAAAACACCCACTTACCTCAGCCTATCAGGAAATATAAATAATTTTACTAACCCTCCTTCTCGTTTCCTTTGATTGCTGAGTTATGCAATATAGGGTGTCCCAGAAATAAACGGACAAAATTTGAGATGGATTCTTATAAAATTACTTTAACATTTTCTAGAAATATATTTCCGAAAACACTCCACTTTTTGTCTGTCGGTCTGTGAAAATATACAAAAAGTGGGTCTGTTTGGCCGCCATTTTGAAAATATACAAAATAAAGTTCTAGTTTTCTATTCAGGGAGGAAAGGTTAACAAATATGTACACCAAATTTGAGCCCAATATCTTTTCCATTTCCAAAGATATTAAATGTATAGTTAAAAAAAATGGCGTATATTGCGAAAACTAAGTGCATTTCCGGACTTATGTTTATTAGAACTTTTTTTTTATATATATTTTCACTCTAGAAATAGCCTGATGGAATTTCGAACAATATTTTCTAGACACAGACACACTATATATATATATATATATATATATATATATATATATATATATATACATATTATATTATTGTTATTACATTTTGCCTCTCTCGTATATATTTTGTAAATTTAGTATAGTTTTTCGAGATATCTGAGATTAAAATATTAAATACATTTTGTACTTAAAAGATCAAAATTTGTTATTTTTATAAAATTTCAATTTGTATGCGTGGTATTGCAGAATTATTAGATTTTGACCCATAACAACCCCTTTTCCCCCTCCAAAAAACAGCAATTTTTATAATATTTATGTTTGTTTTTTGTAAGATTCAAGTTCATCTTCAAGATCACTGGAAACGACTGTAAATATAACTGACAGATGAACACCAAGTCACGTGACCATGGGTTAATAATCATAGACTCATCATATTTCACACCTGATCAGTGACACAGAATGAGAGACTAAACAGATACAAGTGAACTGACGCCATTTTATTATCTAACTTGGGTCCATGGTTGGTTATAACGTTAGAAACAGCTGAACTGATTTTTGTAAAACTCCAATCTGTTTTTCAATTTTTTCTCACAAATACGAAGTTATCTGATGGGCAAGAAAACAGAAGTTAATGATGTCTGTCTGTATATCACAAACGAGTGAACCGATTTTAATCAAACTTGGGTGTGTATATTTTAGCAATTTCTCAAGACTTTAAAAATTTTTTTTATATAAGTAAACATTTGTGCGTTCTGTTTTAAGACAAAAACCAAAGACGTTTAATGCTTCTGTGATTTCTTCGAATGTATCGTCCAGTTCAAATGAAATGATAAAACTTAATGTTTTCAAACAGCCAGTCCAAATGAGCCAAACTCCTTAGTGATTGCCTTTACTTAGTGGAAATACCCCACAAAGCAACTTCATAACTAAATTGAGTGTTTTATTACTTGCCATTATAAAAAAGTATTTGATTAATTTTTAGAGATTGATATTTAGAATGTTTTATAACATTGTGAAATGTTAAGGAAATCCCACATTGTCTAACATAATTCGTTTAATCTTTGACCTATGTTTTAGACTTTAATTAAATTTTAATTACTTGATTACGTTGCTAAGTATAAAGTAAGTTTTGCGATGCCAAATATTAATTTGTTTTATTATTCTCTCTCTCTCTCTCTCTCTCTCTCTCTCTCTCTCTCTCTCTCTCTCTCTCTCTCTCTCTCTCTCTCTCTCTCTCTCTCTCTCTATATATATATATATATATATATATATATATATATATATATATATACACACACACACACACACATACAAGGTGTTCCAAAAGTGTGGGACCCCTCCCGTAATTTTTAGACAACGGAAATTAGAAAGATGAAACTTTGGGTTTGTCTTTGGATAGTTAGTAACTACTTTTACAAACTTTCAACACCATCCTCCCTCCACTCGGGGAGGTCCTGTGGGGGGGGGGCAACACAAAACTTTTAAGTGTAAACATAAGAATTCTGTACATACACAGAAAAAGCGGCATATGTCACATGATTTAGGTACTACCAGTTCCTTATTAGTCTGTAGAAATTGTTCGGTGATTTGCAATCTTTAAATTAAGGCTTTACTAAATTCAAAGAACTTTCTCGATTTGACAGAACTCAACCGCCTATTTATTTGAAGCTAACTTTTAATTACGTTGGGTCTACTAATTTATTTTATTGACAAAATGTATGTTAGATTTCCTTTTAAACAAAATTAAATTGGTTTCCTCTTAAGCAAACATTGTTGAAAACTTTAAACTACGGCACAATGTTATAACTCTGTTAGAAACACCATTTTTCGTATTATACGTCCAGATAAATATTAAATTAAGTACCTACGGAACAAATTGTTATCAAGCAGAGACTTGATGTAATGTACTGGAAGGCAATCTGATAAGAGGTTTTCGAGTATAAGGTGATAAACAAACAGTTGTGACATTTTATAATAGTAGTGAAGAAATTATGTCCCATGTTTAACCTAGTCATTTTTATTTCAATTAAATTTAAATAATGTCTCTATTTAAAACAAAAACATATTATTAATCTCACATTACTACATACGTTAAGGAAGAATTTTAAAAAATAATTAGCTATTAAAATATTAATAAATCAACAAAATAAAAAGAAACAAATAAAACAAAAATATATATATATATATACATAACTGTTCCCGAAAATATAGAAGTTCTGCAAAATTAGGTACTTTAGAGGTAATACCTGTTCTGGAGTATTTACCTAAAATTAAGCAATATTACACGGTTAAAAAAAAATCAAATTATTTTTGAAACAGTAAATAGAAAAGGAATTCTAAAAACTTCTTTTTAAACGTAGGCCTACCCTTCAATTTTTCTTATTTCACACACACACATACATTTAATCCCTAAACCATCCTGAGGTCCTAGCAACCAAAAGAGCAATTTTATATAAAATTACTGACTGATTTTATATAGTGATGCAAATAATTAAATAAAAAGGTCAGGCGTGTGCTAACACTACACGATTTAGTGTCCCCGTAGGCAAATATAGACAGTTATTTCTAAGAAGTCTTTTAAGCGGCCTAGCACTAACATATTGATTTTTTCGCCAAATAAAAATACATACTGGTAGTCAGAATAACTTCTAATTTTACTTGATACTCCACACATATATTTCCAAAAAAATATTTTTCATCTCGATAATTTTGGTACCTTACCTACTCCAAGGTCATTTTTTGTTATAGCTATATTTTTCCTATTCGTGGGACAATGCAAAGAATATAAATGCAAATTTTGTAATATATATACGATTTATCGTATTGTTTGCGTAGGGTCTTACAGACAGACAGACAAGCGCGTGAAATTATAAGAGTCCTTGATTTTTCCTACAACCAGTAATAAAAAGAAATCAATGAAAATGCAATCCACTTTTAATAGCTCATGATACAAACAGTCTCACGTCTCACAAAAACTGTTTTTGAAACTTATACCCTACGTATTTTTCATTATGTGGTTAAATTAAGTTGTATTCGTAATTAAAAATTTAATTTCAAATCCAAATAATGTTTTTCAAGTTAGAGAGAAGGCGTGACATCTGACATTTTGAATTTGGCCTAGCCTCATCAATATTAATTTTTCTTCAAATAAACATACAATATGTTCGTAATCAGAATAACATCTAGTTTTAATTGCAACCCCACAAATAACACTATAAAAAAATAAAATTTCAACAATAGTTTTTAACCTAACTACCCACAAGATCATATTTTTCTATTTATGTGACAATACAAATAATATAAATAGAAAATTTGAAATATGTCGTCTTTTCTGTGTTGCGACGTAAATATAGACAGACGGACTTGCACATGAAATTACGAGTCCTTGGTTTTATCTACAAAGGTGCAACATCCTGAAAACTGACAATTTATAAGCTGAGGTCTTGGAATAAGATAATTTCAATATATAGTCCCACGATTTTAATATTTCTCGCAATTATAACGTTAATTACTAATTACACATTGTGTTTAGCGCTTACAGAAAGTCTAAAAGATAATACATACGGTTATTATATTGTCCAAACACTTTCTTCTCCCAGATTCTTACAACAATGACCCTGGTAAACGTCCTTGTCAGGGATTCCCTGACATGCCAGGGTCAGCGTAAATATTAGTTTATACTTTAATGCGTGTTACTTTATTTAACTTAAAAACAAGTTCTGACTATTGGTAACGATATTGGCCACTTGAAAATACGATGTTACTCAAATCTTCTCTATTATCAAAAAGAGATAAGTTTTGTCATAACAACAATAGCAGTTTAAATTGAAACAGAATTTTTCGCAAATGTATCAAAATTTAACCGGCTAAAGAACAAATTTGAAAGATTAAGCTGTTGTAAAAATACTGTTTCGTATTTTTGTTTTAAACATAACCTCATATTAAGTTAGTATAAAACAGCTGATCAGGGGAAAAGGTTTGTTAGAATTTTATTTTTACAATGGTAAAACAACATCTGTTTGATTGGCGTTGCCTACCCTAAAATAAATTAAATAAATTTTCTACAGTATAATAATACACTATCTGGTAGTTTTTATGGAGTCTACAAACCTATTTACAAATATGAAACCCCCTTACACCAACCCATACATCTGGCTTGTGATACCTCAGATTATAGCATTTTAAAAACCATAAATTTCTGTCGTAAGAAAATTAAAATCGTCCATCGCATTCGTTTGCTACGCTCAAAATTAATATTTTGTGTTATTTTCTAGAATTTTATAAAAATAAGTTATTGCACTATGAAAATAGCTTAGTTGATATTTATTTATCGTGGGGTATTATCGTTTCTACACAGGCCTATAAATTGGTTAAATTGAATTTTTATTTAGAGTTGGAAAAATTTAGAGTGAAATTTTGTAAAACCGGAAGACCTTGTGCTATCTTGAATGTAGTAACTATGCACTACTAACATTAGTAACGGTAATTCTGTTAATTTTTTTTCTTGTTTAAATTTGAAAAATCTTTCGGTCATCGTCACCTTGTAAAAAAAAGAATAAAATAAAGACCCCCTAGCTCTTGAATACTCAAATAGCATCAGTGTTGGAAGAGAAGAAGAATTTGTCGAGACTTGTAGGAAAGATGAAAGAGAGGAGTCTAACCCAAGACTATAGGTCTCTCGGGATTATCACAGTTAGCCTCTGAGGGTGAACACAACCAACAACTTTAGAGTTTAAAATTAGGGTTCTTGACGTGATAAACTGGAATATAGACTAGTTTGAGCAACAATTCTTTTTTGATTCCTCAGCAATGACAAGAGACCAATCGTCATGTAGTTTTGTGTCATCTTTCTAGTAGGTTTCTCTTAACCAACTCTTGTTCTTATTTGACTCTGACACTATTAAAGTTTTATGTTCTCTTCTTCCTTTTTTAAAAATGTAATGATGACTAAGAGGTAATTTGCCTTTAAACAACAAAAAAAAGAAAGTTTTCAGCCCTCATCGTCTGTAACTTCATCTAATATATATTTAAAATATCAACGATGCCAAACATTTCTTTCTTCAAATCAGAGTTTCAGTTCTCAATTTTCTTTTATTAAAAAGCAACAATGACTGGTGCTGAAGGATTCAATAATATTTATATTAATAGATTGTTTGTTTTCAGGATACAATGATTAAGGGAGCCATTTTATTTACAATCCTTGGCCTCTGTTCTACTGTACATGGGGACAGGATAAGGAGACAAGGTAAGTTGAATTTTCAACACAAACATTTATTTACAAATTCTTTATCTACACACAACAGTTGGATTGTTGTTCATTTATGGTAAATAAATAAAACAATTAATGATATTTTGTTTAAACAGGGTGAACATAAAAATATGGAATATAACAAATTTATTGAAAATGGTTGAAATTTGAAAAAAATACAATTTTGTAATATTGAAAACTATATAATCGGTTACGTTCATAATTTTCTATTGCTTCTTTGGTTAAATTACAAAAAACAATATATTTTTTGCACACAGTTTTTACTATCAAATGTCAATGTAATAATGTGTCATTGATTCCTTGGTGTTAAATTATTATAAATCTATTTAAAAATGTTGAATAAAGATATTAAATTTGTAACTTCAACAGTTCCCAGGGTTTGGGTTTTTAAGACATTATTTTTGTACATGCTTTATATGTTGTGAGTAGGGGTCAGACTTATCTTAGTTTAAATGGGTTAATTGTATTCTGTCCCTAGAATGGAAGGGAGAAAAATAGATAAAGTAAAATAGAGGTAGGGAGGGGGGTTTGCTGATTCTTTGTAGACATAAGGCCAAACGCACACGTTGCAACGGTTTTGGGACAAAGATTGAAAACCAATATTACTCTATAACAAAAACGGAACTTTGGTCCTCACACAGACAAGATTGTGGATAAGTTGGTGTTATTTATTTGTACACTGCACTGTACAGTTGATTTTTTTGTAATTTTGGTTATTGCGATGTCAAATTATTCATTATTCAGATTCAAATGAGGAAGACATCACCGCAGGGTAAGGATGGAGCCTTGGGTCTGTAGATTACGCCACTTCTCTTTGCACTTGGCAACTGAAATCAAATAAAATTAACAATAGTGGCCGATTCTCAAAAAAAAATATATAAATAGTGAAAAAAAAATGTTTTATAGAAAAATGCAAAGGGTAACCTACCAATCTAAAAATAAAACTATAAATTATGATAGTAATTATATTTTTGTACCAATCATAAGCCACTACTTAATAATACATTTGATGATTCAATACTTTCTACAAGTGATTGTAACAAGTTTACCTTAAAATAAAAGTATTGCTGAATTTTGTTTTTAAATTATCATAAATATTCTTTCTATTTTGCTCATAATCGCAGGCAACAGATCTTAAAAATAGGTTTCTCATATTTTTTTAAAGAAAAAAAGCAATGTAAATTCAAATGCCACATGAAATAATTTAAAAGATTGTCAGTTTTAAGATAGCCAATCCTTTACAGTTGTTCCCCATTAATTCTCACACAAAGCCACTCTAAATTCAACCGTTTTCTCTATATTTGTTATGTTTAATACATTTGTTACACCTTGAATTTCTAACCTTTGAACAGATTTGTTCTTCAGGTAATTCGTTGAACTCGGGTGATACGTGCACTACCCCTGGTCCTCACTTTCAACCAGGTGTTTGTGTTGATATCAAACAATGCCCACCATTACTAGAAATGCTGAGGAATGGATCTAGGAATTCAGAAGTTGTTCAATACCTACAAAACTCTGTTTGCAGTTATAATGGAAATGTTCCGATTGTTTGTTGCTCTACAGAAACAGACGGAGGTACAAACAACGGCAGACTTAGCCGATTAATATTATTTGGGTGTAGAAAACTGGGATAATAAAAACTTTGTGATAGGCTATGGGGCATTAAATAACATGGTTAACAAGAAAGATAAAGCTTGTAAATATTGCTGTATATAGATAGAATATGTAAGCTAGAGCTGGTGTGGTTTGATTATAATATTTCTCAATAAAACTTCGTTAACCTCATTCTGAATTTGGAATCAGTCCATATATGATATAATTAATAAGAACAATATTTGAACAAAAATAAACTTTGATTGTTTTCTATCTTTGTATATCTTTTTAACTGTGGGCCTATCCTCAGCTTCATGCTCATCTGCCTATATATTTACTATGAATATCTCATAAGTATTGAATCGTATGAATTTGTGTTGTTATAAGGAATTAGACAGATAAGGTCTTTTTGGTCCTAAAGCTGTACAAGTAATTTACATGAATAGCTTTGCAATATCTATGACTAAATAAAAAAGTTTTATTTTAAGCCGAAAAAATATAAGGATGAATATCCTTCTCAAAAATAATAAACTCTTATAGTTTTTATAAAGTAATCCTTTCTCCATTCACAGCTTTGCTTATTAAAGACAAAATTATCAGTGCTTGACTTTAGCCAGCTTTTGTTGATCAAACCCGTCATCTCATTTCGTCTCCCAAATCAAAGTCAATGGGACTCTTACTTTGTTGGGAGATGCAAAAAAAAATAAAGTTTATGATTGTAACCCTCATTTGCTCCGAAATATTTAACATTTATATCTTAGAAAATCTACTAATCTTTCACCTTTCTATCCTTTTGTTCTCCATTTGATAGAAATCAAATACAAAAGTCGATGGTGGCTGAATCAGTGAACATAGATATTATAGATACCGGTATCTAAAAATAATTCAACCTCTCTTTAAACTAAAACTGAAAAACACGCACACAAAACAAGAAAATAAACAACAAAATAATAGTATAAAACCAAAATGAACTAAATACATACTTATTGCACAGTATACTGGGTGAATAAAATGTCAAGACCCCCCCTCTAATATTTTTCTAAGTAAATATACAGAGATATCCTTTTGGTGGTCGTGCAATCTTAGCAGGAAGTTTCATTTTATGATTTTGAAAATTTCGAGTGTCCCCCAAAAATGGGGGATTTTGGGGGCAACTCGAAATTTTTAAATGAAAACCCCCTTCAAGTGACACCTTATTTTGAAGTGTTTACAAAAATTTTAAGAATGGTGAAAACCAGAGTTCTCTATCTCTTCTCTATCAAAAATGGTAGCCCGTCAAATGTTATCGAAGTCTACACTTACATTAGTTTTCAATAATAACCCAGTTGTTTCAGAGAAAGTAACTTTACCTTGAAAACTAATGTAGCCTAAGTGTAGACTTCAATAACATTATTTCAATAACACTTAAAAACTGATTATCCTAGAATGGTGTTGGGTCAAGTTGGGATAAGGGAATAAGACCTCATTGTGTATGGGGAGTCGCGTTTTCCTTAGCTAGGCCTATTGTAGGTCGCATAACTCCAGATAATTTAGTCAATTTTTCCCCCTAAGCAACCATGTCACATTGCAGGCCATTAAAATCGAGTTAATTATTTTGCTTTTAGTAGTGGCTTGTATTTACTGTCTATGAAAAACTAATTTTGTTATGTAATGAAAAAATCATAGTCTTAAATTATTATATTAACTAAACTGAGCAGCTACCAAGCTGATGTGAGGGAAATATGTCTTCCATATAAATGTGCATCTAAATTTCGTTTTCTATATGTATTAGATTCTCATATTTTTTGTTAAATTTTATATGGCTTAAATAAGAATAGCAGTCTCATACAAAAATGTTCAAAAAGTTAAACATTTATATTGTCTCATAATTTATTTCTTATATTCTTTAATATTTATATGGTTAATCTACAAGACGTGTACAGCAATTTCCATGGTAACTAAGGATAGTCATTTGTAAGAAAAATATTTGTCGTAAAGAAATGTAGTAAACTGTATATAAGCATTGTCATCATGGGGCAGTAAATGTTTGGTATGGTCTTTATTTCTATCTAACATATGACTCATTCAATCCAATTATTTTAACGTACTGTAAACTATCTAGTTTGACTAATAATTTTTCAAAATGAAGTGCCAAATTACATTCTGAGCAGTTTTTAGTAAGAATTATAATCATACAAGTTTTATTTTGAACCCTTCCCTTTAAAGTAAAATATAAATAATTATTTTATTGTTAATATTGATGTGAAATTGTATTCTTGTACATTGTGTAAAATTCATATTAAAACAAGAAATTACATTTTATGCTAAATTTACCTAATAATACTATTATAATTTTAAGCAAACAGTACTATTTCTACACTTTAATATATAAATACCTTTTGAGTTGTGGTTTTTTTTCTTTTTTTTGCGACGTATGTTTTGCCTATAATTCAGGCATTGTCAAACCAGATTCTATTATATTAGCCATGTGTTGATATAAATAAAGGTATTTATTGAATGAAACCAGTCCAGTAAGCTAATCAATAACCATTCTACACTTTAATAATAAATGAATTTTACCATTTTTCGTTTTGTTTTCAGGAGTCAGATTTGATCAAACAACAAACACATGCACCACTCCAGCACCTGAATCGAAACCAGGAACATGTATCAATATAAGACAATGTCCTGTGCTACTCAACATTCTAAGAACAAAGAAAAACGATCCTGCGGCCATTAAGTTTCTTCAAAAATCTGTATGTTATTACGACAAAAACAGTCCCATAGTTTGTTGCCAGTCAGAAGTTAAAGAGAATACTGGTAATACTGGTAGTAACAGTAATACTGGTAGTAATGGTAATAAATTCCCAGGAACTAAGGTCTGCGGATTAAGTGGTGTACAACATGTCCGAGTAGTTGGAGGCCAACCTGCAACTTTGGGTAAATATGCATTTAATTCAAGAGAACTTTTTACTTATAATTTAATTTTATGTGTATTGTTTATATTATGTTAAATTGATGATATATTATTTTCGCTATACATTGACATTTAGATTTTTCTAAATTTCATTAAAAAACTTTGAGTGGTCAGATTTCTGATAAAGAAAAGTTCTCACTTTATTCAAAGGTTGTTTGAAAGAAAATCAAAACATTCAATTACTTCTATTTGAATTACTAACCCACATCTTAAAATAAATCATATAGGCTATATGCATTTCTTCTTAAAATATTAATTTTGCTGACAGCTAGATTGCTCCAAATTTTATTCGAAACCCTTATGTATTTATTTATATAACGTTTAGATTAACTGGACATTTATCTAGATAAAAACAAATACACAATGTTTGGGACTTTGAACCACCTTTCATTATTAATTAATTGACAAGGTTAAAACATGTAAAATGCCAACATTGTCTAGTAACAATAATTGAACACTAAAATAAGTAATTTAAGAACATTATTTAACCTATTTGTCTATTTAAGCCTAGATATAACTGAATTCATTTTTAGATATTTAGTTTTAGTTTCCACGCTAATAAGTTACATTGCTATTTTTCACATATCTCGTGTTCTATGTTTATCACTTGATAATGAGAGTTGATTTATACTCTTGAAACATTGTGTATAAGTTTTTATACACATAAATTATGGCAAATTTCCGATTAAACTATATCAATAATTTGAACAATCCATCATTACCCAAGAATTTTTCTAATCGTAAATTTCTTTGATAGAAGAGAAAGAATATTTTCACTTGTTGCAATGGCCATTAAAAAATAAGAAATTTAATTATTTAATTTTAACTAATAACACATATTTTAAAGGTAAAATATATAAACTAATTTTATTATTCCTCAAAATATTACGTTAGTTCCTCAGTAACAGGTAGATTTCCCACATTCCAAACTATGTAGTGATAAATATTGTAATTAAAAAGTGTTCTCAATTTGGAAAAGAAATGTTTTAACATGTTGTATTAAACTAAATTATATTTTTAAAAGTAAAATATATAGACTACTTACTATTTTAATCTGTTGTTACAGGAGCATGGCCATGGGTTACAGCTCTAGGCTATACAACTGCCACAAAGTCAACACCTGACTGGTTGTGTGGGGGAGCTCTTATTACAGAGAGATATGTTGTAACAGCTGCTCACTGTGTTGTTAACACTGGGCGAAGACTTTTGTAAGATGCTTTAAACTCAGTAGCATTATTACAATAATAATTAGTAGGCAAACTATAACAAACTTTGTAACGTATTTGTGTATGGACACACAAAACAGTTTTAGTTATATTGAAATGGATTGCTTCCAAATATAAAACCCCCATTTGTTGTCATCTAACCTCTCCTTTTGGTCTACACAGTTGTTTAGATAAAACTGTGATTAGTATTTGGCGAGTTGGGAAGCTTCCACATTTTTTAATAAAAACTACTCATTTTTATCAAGCTGATTAATTACCCTTAGTTTTAAAACTTCTAATTTGAAGTTAGTAAATCTTTTAATTTATACAAAGCTAGTAATTAAATCCATATTCAGGAAAATGTTATTAGTCGGTAGAACTGATTTAAAAAAATTAGGAAAATAAAAGCTCCATAACAGCTCAGTTTTGGTTTTTCTACTGATAACTCCTGAAACAACATTTTTTGGGGAAAATGGTAACTGGTATGTTTTGTTTGGATATTATAAAGGGTGACATTTAAGAGAAATTAAATCAAAATGTTTATATCGGATTTTGAAATTTTGTAGTTTGCTCTTATAGCAGCCTGAATTTATGATTTATCATAAATAAAGAAAAGGCCACTTTTAAACATGGCCGAAATATATCAAAACTGTTTATGCTGTAACACACTGTTTGAATTTCAAAGAGCATATTTTGTCTTTATTTACCAATGACTCTCAAAAACAGTACTTTTGGGGAGATGTCCAATTCTCAAAATTTTGTGTTATTATAATTATATATATATATATATATATATATATATATATATATATATATATAATATGTGTGTATAAAATTAAAACCCTCAAAAACACTTTTTATAGACTTAGAAGAATATTTTAAGTTAACATGAATATTTTCCTTATTAGAATATTATATTTTCTCTGTCATTAAATAGTGGAAGAGAGTAAAACGACTTTCTTCTATAATTTTACAATAATAAATATTCATTGAATAGTAGAAGAGTGTTAATTACACAAGTGGAAACGCTCTGTTTTTAACATATTATAGAATCAACAAAGAAATTCAAAACTTGTTTTATTTAAGGAGGATGGTTAGTTAGTTTATTAACCCTTCAAACATTAGACTTTGAAGTTGAATAAATTGTTCGAACCAAAATTTTAATTTACATTTTGTTTCTCAGAGGTCAAACAAAAACAAACTTCATCGTTCAAAAACAGTATCTTAAATGACAAAAACAAAACCAAGTTCAAAATTGTTTTCTTTTATTTAACATTATATGATACTTGGAGGAAATTTTTTTTTATATATTTGTTTTAATTTTTACTTTTAACAAAATTTGGAATTTAAGATTCTGTTTGTCAAACTCTTAAACTGTTGGTACACTGTCGCTCCTCTTCTATTCAATTATATAGTTAAAACTTTAATAGTTATCACTATCAAACAAAATGTACACTTTGTACATAATGGAATTTGTAGATATTGAATGGTATAATAGTGTAAGAATTGAGATCATCTAAATAGATAATTAAAACATTAAGAACGATTTATTACAAAATAACAATGAATATCATCTATTAAATTCCCAAATTACAAAGATGTTTATGTTGATTTAAACACTCTTCAACAATCAACAACAATGTTAGGAAAAATTAACAGAAAATTGCTTGGAACATTTTTAAACCAAATGATTCCCTTTTTTAAACCTATCATAACGATCATTTTATTTTCTCATTATATGAATAGAAACATAATATAGAATCCAACAAAATATTTTTACAATATCTCTATCTGATTGATGTTCATTAGGACTGATTTCTCAGAAACTGTAAAACCAATTTTGTTCAATTTTATTAGTATCTAGTAGTTTTTTCAGTCACCCAATTTAAAAAGTGGGTACTAACTGTTTTGATTAAAATTGTCGATTGTGTAGTTTCCTCGTTAAAATATTTTCATCATTGGCTCAAAACTCTTCATTTGTTTGTAGTTGGTAAAAATTTAAAACAAGACTAAAGGAGCTTCATTAAATGTGAATTTTTCTATATTTTGATAAACAAATTGATAATCTAAACAAAAGTAAAAATTTATTTGTAGTTTGATATTAACAGGAAAAAATTAAAATAATTTTTACTGCTATTATAAAAACTTGATGTTATATAAATAAAGTATCCCATTTACTGTGTTCATAGATACAGTCTATAACTAGACTCCAATATGCAGATTTATCTCTAGATAGATATTGATTTTAGTCTCTTCATTGTTGACTTGATCACTTAATTAGTGGATTAGTAACTATTTATATTTTTCCGTAATCAAGTATGCATAGTTACACTTTAATTTATAATCAATAACATATCATGTGATTTAATAGTAGCAGTTCACATTGGCAAATAGTTTGAGAACCTAGGTTACAAAAATATTATTATATTAGTAAAAAACTTATTACTATTTCCAAGGTTTTCAGAAAAGTAGAATTTGTTCTAATTGTTAAATAGGAACCATTTAAATTGAAATTATGGATATAAAACTAATCATACATGAATTAAAATAGTTTTGATTGATATTTATAATATTTTTTTATTTTTTTACTTTTACATAGCTAACATAAAACTACAACATGACAAAATATCAACTTTTTAATAGTGTAGGCCTACACCTTTTAAATGCTCCGTGGAAGTAGACACTACAGTGTTGGAGACATGTATCTCTGTCCAACCTCCCATATCCCTTATCATTGCATGAAAGAAAAGAGTAATGGCTTGCACTATGGGTGATACTGGTCGAAGTATTCCACATTAGATATGTAAACTCTAGATTTACAATAAATCTAAGTTATTTAACCGTTATTTTAAAGTATTAATATAATTACTGTTGTAATTTTTTATGACTATTTAATGTTCTTATGTGCTCTCATGAATTTAACTACCATTGTTTTAAAATCGCTGATGAAATAAACACTCTTTTTAAAATCTTTCAGAACTGTTGCAAGGTTTGGAGATTTGGATTTGAATAATGGAATTGCAGATGGTGCAACACCTGTTGATATTAAAGTTGAAAAAGCTATTCCTCATGAAAAGTACAATCCAGCCAGACATACTACAGATATAGCTTTAGTCAAACTGGTGGAGAAAGTTACATTCACAAGTGTGTATTATATGTGTATTATACATTATTTGAACTTTTTACTAATATCTTGCTAAACAAGATTTATGTTCCACATGATGTTTTATTAAGCAAGTTGTTAATGTTGTATTTGTAGAAAATTAATAATTAAAGGATTACAAGAGTGAAGTATAATTTGTGATTTGACATAACGGTGGGGAAGTCTTGTTCTCGAAGTTTATAAAAATGTATCCAATCTGAATATTTTCCATGGAAACGAATTAAGCATGGGAAGTGACCTTTGGTGAAGAATAATCTTATGCAAATGGTTTAATTTTCTTCCTACATGCAGAGTGTCGCTGGCACTTAGCTTAAGATTGAGGGAGTGACACTTGTCAGATTTTCATTTTTCACAAACTAATGGAATGACTTTAACAAAGATATTGCATCAAGCCTAGTGATACATAAGTAGAAATTCTGAAGATTTAGTAGGCTTTTAGTAACAGTGCTAAAGTTATCGCACAAATTATGGAGTAGAGTACAATTGTTTCAAAGAAGGCTAAATGTTGAAAGAGAGCGACTCACATTTTAGTAACCCTCAATAAGCCAAAATGATAACCGTGAGTTTGATCTTGTAGGTTTGTCGTTCCAACATCTGAGAAGTTACAGATAAGTTAGGATAAACTTGGTTAAATTGTTGTTAGAAGAAATGTAAAAATATTCCTTTTAAAAAATACTGAATGAGAATATATACTGTCTACAAAACATTGGCTTACACTTTGCTGCTTTTTTTGCAGATTATGTTAGTTACTGTGACTTATTGTCTGTGTTTCTAGAAAGCATTTCGGTGTATTTTTCAACCATTACAATGTTTTTTATTTATTTGTGAAAATACTTTTATAAAGAAAACTCTTTATCGTGTGACCATTTATTCTTACTGTCTGAAAGTTGGCACTGAAACTTTATTTATTTTAAAAGAACGTTTATGATTTTTGTGCCTACAAGTTTTTAGAGAATTTGAGAGGACACAAAAAGGTTATTTATAAATACATTAATACAATTTTCATTACTGTTGAGACCGATGGTTCTTGGTGGAATTCCATGTTTAAAGATAATAAAACACAATATTTTTTATTTTGTAATATCCACACATAAAAAGTGGTTATTACAAAATAAAAAAAAAAAGTGTTTTATTATCTTTAAACATTAATACAATTTTGAAGAAATATTATTGTTTTTGCTTACCTTAGGCCACTCATATAAATTTGTATAAAATAATAACCATAATATTCTATTTGTTTTCAGAACTGATTGTACCTATCTGTTTGCCATTTCCTGTTGAGATGAGATCTAATCCCTTCGTTGGCTACACTCCATTCCTTGCCGGTTGGGGAGCACTTTCATACAGTAAGTTATTTGTGCAATACTGTAAACTTAAACACAGATTAAAGAACCTAAAGTGTTTATCAATTTATTTCTGCATTTACTTTCTATGATAAAGATAATATTCAACTTATAGTTAACTTATTCGTTACGGAAAGCTATTAATTCGTTCAGTAGTCTAAATTTTTTTCCAAGAGAACACTTATTCTTATTTTCAAAGTATCTAGCACTTACAAATTAAAATTTATTATAATTAGTAAAAATTATTTTTATTCACTTTAGTAGTATTAATTTGATTGGTTGGCATTTATAGTTTAATTTGGTTTATTTTCTATTTACAAATTTTACAGTTTTGAGAGAAGGGGAATTTAATTAAACCAAATAACAGGAGGCCTATAGACTTAACTATTTGAAAAATGCTTTATGCTAAATTGTTTGAAAATGCAATCAGTTTTAAGACAATCGTTTAAAAGCATTAAGAAATAATTATAAATCAAGAATTCAATAATAATAGTCAAATTATCCATGTCAATCTTAAAATAAAATAATTCAAAATTCTACCAAAAAAACTTAATTTGTTTCTCAATTAACTTTATTTAAATTAATTGTAACATTTTTCTTGATGCTCTAAATATTTATATGACATCACATGGTGATTATCTCTAAAATCTTCCCATTATAGTTTTTGTTTATTTAGTTATCTGTTCACACTTCAGTCATTCTTAAAGGTCTTAGATTGAAAGGAAATAAATAATAAGGGAGAACTGTATTAGCTACCATCCAAAATATATTTGGTTAACTTTACAAACCTTCCTTTGGAATTTCTTCTAACTTCTTAGAAGTTTGGTTACCCGGCCTACACTCTACCCTAAAACCTGTCATCAGAGATAGTCTTTGGAATTCAAAAAAGATTCCCAAGGAATCTCCACTCTTACAGTGGTGACCTGCCGATGGAGTTACATATAATGTAAGCGTAAAACTCCCTATTTTCCATCAACTTAGGTACTCATTACTCATATATTGAGCTACAGGTTATCCCTAGTGGAATTGGGAATTATATAGTAAAATTTACTCCTTGCATTACCTCAATTATCTATACTAAATCAAAAACTGTTTTCTATTGAATATAATAATTTTACAAATATGGCTTTGGGAATAACCATAATTTATCATTTTATATTTGCAGAGGGACCTTCAACAACGGCACTTCAGGAAGTACAAATAGACATTTCAGATATTCCCGGCTGTATTAGAGCTTATTCAAACATCACAGGAGCTACTATTGATCAAAGAGTTATCTGTGCTGGTCGTACAGGGAAGGATGCTTGTCAGGTAAATATTTAAACCTAACTTTGAAGAACAACAAAATAATTGTTTTATTTATGTAAATTATTAAAGTCTACAATTTTCTCCTTCTTTTCTATTGGATACTTTTGGCCAGGCACTTGAATGTTTATTAATCACGGTAATTTGTTATATAGTGTTATGGGTAAACTTTCTTAAAGGTAATATCTGTATCAGGAGCTTACTTATAGTGAGTATAGAGTATGGCAATCCCAAGGTACTCTAACTGGATATACACCTTTCTTCATCATTCTTATATTAGATATCTCTCTTTTATCTTTGTTTTTCCGATCCTGACGCCATTAGAGTATTCAATAGCTAGGGATCTCTACTCTTTTCTTATTTTATAAAGAACGATGATGACTTTGAGATTTTTACCTTTAAACCCAAAAACAAAACAGAATAAATCTTTAATTTCACTTTGTGAAGTGTACGTTCTTTATACTTTACAGTATGCAGTCATAAAGACAGATCTTCCCTCCAGGCTTTGAAATAATCTTGCTAATCAAATACACAGAGATTTTAGTTATTAATTTGGCCATGTATGAAGGTTGGCAATAATGCTATTCAATGTGAAAAACCTTATGTAAAAGAAATTTTAATTGGGAATCAGTGTGGCAACTCATCACTTTAGGAATGAGTGAATAGATGGATTCTGTAGTAGGAAATCTCTCCTACCTCTTGTTTATTAACAATGGAAGAGAGATAAATTTGCCTTATGGAGTTTACCCATAGTGAGTACTGGTATGGGAAACTCGAGAACTCCTAGTTGGATCTCTCTCTTTCATCTTACCTATCGCATCTCTCTGGAGCAACCTTGACACTAGTGTTTGAATGCTATAGGTCTTTATTTTATATTCTTTTCATTTTTTTATTATGAGCAAAATGCTTTTTACCTTGAAAAAGAGAGAGAGAGAGAGAGAGAGAGAGAGAGAGAGAGAGAGAGAGAGAGAGAGAGAGAGAGAGAGAGAGAGAGAGAGAGAGAGAGAGAGAGAGAGAGAGAGAGAGTTAAATACCAAACAGATAATACGTGAAGACAAAATAAAAATCCACATGTCTTGTATTGGCTGACACGATAAAATGTTCACGTTCAGAGTTAAAATATTATTTATAGGCTTACAGTATTGCAGATACAAACGTATGTACAAATTTTTTTAAATACATTTTATAATTTTTTTCCAGGGGGATTCTGGAGGCCCTCTCATGTTACCTAGAGGAGAGAACTTCTTCTTGATTGGTGTAGTATCATACGGCTTCAAATGCGCTGAACCTGGCTACCCTGGAATCTATACTCGAGTCACTGAGTTTGTGGATTGGATTGATAAAACTGTTGAATAATTTGTAAAATTAGTGTTAATAAATTATTTTAAATTATGACAATAATATAGTGTTTCTTATTTTATATATGGCTAACAACTTGAGATTAGGGGTTTTATTTCAGGCTTTACTCCCTTAGATCCAATGGATTCAGTCCAGTGCAGGGCCACTACGAGAAGGGTGGAATTCTTCACGGCACAGGGTTGCATCTTATTGGTGCGACCCAATCCATCTGTCTTGAGTACGGATATATTGTACCTCTGAGATTAAGGGAATGACCAGACATTTAACTGAGTGATCACCACCCCAGCCTCTCACCATGGTTAGAAACAGACTGACTGGTCCTCTTCCTTGGTAGAAAGGTAGACTTGGTTTTTCAACTTTATACATAAAGTAAAATTGTTGAGACTTCAGACACACATATGAAAAATATTCAAGTCTATTACGACTAATTTGAATTTGTGCAAAACCTACATAGACAAATTTTTTTTTTAAGTCACAAATTAAAAATTGGTGTCTTATTGTACAACACGAGAAAAGAGTATTGTAGTGGTATAACCAAACTTTGGCCTGGAAGTGAAGGAGGTTAAACACTTCTGAAATACCCTAAGGCTAGAGGATAGGTAAGTTGGGGGTCCTCTCACAGAAAAATTGTAAATTTAAGGAGAAAAACAGCTTATAAACAACATTTTCAAGCCAATTTATTGTCAATGAAGATTAGCACTTAAGCCTTAAATGTTTTAACAAATCAAAAGAAAATTATACTATAATAATAATAAATAAAAAAAATATACAAGTCATAGTAATTTTTTTAAGTCAGTAGCTTAGTTTTTATTGTTGAGTTATCAGTACGAAGAATAACTTGATAGATCTAGAGATTTTACAATGTTTAAACCATTTCTACAAATTATACAGAAATGTGTATTGTTTAAAAATCATAATTTATTATTTGTTCTACACATTTTAATAACATTAAGTGAAATTTAAAGATTTAAAACCGAAATCAACGTTTCAAGTGACAAGTAGAAAAATTAAACAGTTAGATATTGAACAATGAAGTGTCATTGAAGTCTTTCAACTAATACTGACGAGGAGGTGATATCTGTAACCATTGTAATTAGTTTTGCATATACATTTCAGAATGGCTGGACAGTAAAAATTGTAGATTATTGTTAGAAGATGTTAAATTAATTCCTAAAGAAATTTGTGTTTGATTAAGATTGTCATGCTTACCCCAAGCTAATAGTTATATTAATTTGTTGTACTTACCTTGACATCTCTCTGTGCTTGTGTCACTGAAGGACTGTAAATTTCATAAAGATTGCTTTCAAAGTCCAGGCAGTGGAGATGAATATTTATTTAAAATACAAACCATACTTTTAAAAAATATTGTTATATTTTGATAGCAAAAGATAGAATAAATTTTATTCCAAAACTGGTAGTGACAAAAAAAGATGCCTCTAAAATAAAATACAAGTAATTTGTTTTTATACATTTAATTTACCAGACTGAAATTAATTGGAATATTCCTTTTCAGTAAATTATCGTACAATTACTTCGGAGAAATTTTTTAATTTATATATTTTCGGCACATAAAAGTATATATATATATATATATATATATATATATATATATATATATATATATATATACATATAACCATTTAGATGATGGCTCAAATTTGTTTGAACTTCTTTAACCCTAAATTCAAAAATAAGTTTTTAATAAATAAATATGGATAAGAGTATGATTTAATTAAATAAATAAATTTAATTATTTAACTAATGAAATGATTATTGAAATGTATTGCATTTGGAAAGACCCTGGGTAGGAAATTGGTGAAACCTTTTGTGAAAGCTTATGGACAAAATTTTAATTTCGGAAAAAACCATGAGAACTTTCATTTACGTTCATAAATAATTGAATGATATCTGGATGCCTTTATTATATTGATTTCATATCCTCCTTTGCTGGACAGATGTTCTATAGATTTTGGTAATTCAAAACTATTTTTAATGTACTTTTTAATTAATGAAGGAAGCATATTTAACTTAAAAAATGCATGGAGGACTTTCTCCACCAACTTTTCTCCCAAAATAAATTCAAAAAAACAGTAAAATTATAATTTGTTTTAAATATTTTATGAAAATCTGTTACTTTTTTAGATCCTGAAACACAAATTCACTTCTTTATTTCAAATTTCTTCTGTAAACTCTATCTCCAATAACTTTTTAAACTGCTTCTGACTTGTTTATTGTATCACTAATTTCAATTTCCTATCATATTTCCGTGACATACTTTTTGACCATCCTGTATTTTACAAGTATCAATTTGATAATGTTGTAGACTACTAGTCTACTGTAATACTAATCATGTTAATGCTATCAGGATAAACTTAAATTAGATAAAATATAAATAATTACTTATCTATGATTATTATTACATGTTAGATCACTAAATTTGTAACAAAATTAAAAACTGATGCAGGAAGTACCTTGTATTCACAACTTCAAATACACGTAATTCATTACAAATCCAATTAATTAATTTCCTCCTAAATTAATAACTCCCCACTCCCACTTTGTTAAACATTACCTATATATATATATACATAATATATTTGGTTGTTAATCTATACCAATGTCATTCTACGGAGGAACAATATCGAAGGTATGTGAACTATTTCATTACATCATTAATTTAGTTATTCCCTTACAGCTTAGTAGATATGTACTTTAAATTAGGACTGGTCTTAAATTTAATTCACCATTTGAGGCTACAAATTACAGGTTTGTGTATCTTAAATTCAATTGGTCATTGAGATAAAATAAAAATACCGCAATATATTCTATCATCTTTAAATACAAACTAAAATGTTGGATTGTGGCAGTTTTATACAACCATCTAACATAACTGAAAAACATGTTACACTATTAATATATCCCACATAGGTAATTTAAAACATTTAAATGTGCTTTTAGTAGTATTTAAATCAAGTTAAATTCCAAATCTTTTGTGAATATCTGTAGATAGGAGATGGAAATTTTAAAATATTGATTGTCCTAATGAACTCTGAAATAATCAACAATGTTCAATCATTGTTAATATTTTTAAATATCTTAGAACATAATAAAAAGCATCAAGTATAAATTTCATTTAGTCACAAATCAGTATGACAAACTTTCTGGAAAATAAAAACAGGGAAGACACTTTTAACCCCCTATAATTTATATTTTCTTTTAATTGATCTAGGAGTTGCATTTCTTATCAAATTTTTTCCAATTAGTTATGAATATATTTTTTATGAATTACTATAACAAAAAAAAGAGTTCCTTAATTTTAAATTGGTGACTACTTTAAACAGTTTTGATTATTACTTCTCACCTATGGTGTAGCCTAATCTGTACAGCTTTTACTATTACTATTTTTATCCATTGATATCCATAGTTATTATTACGATACCAAATAAGGATTATCTATAAAAACTTTTTTTTAAATTATGAAATCAAAATTAGAAAAGAAATCTGTTCTCGTATCTACCATGGTAAATCTATTTTCTCTTATTGTGAGTAGAAGCCAACATATTTCATTACAAACGTATTGAATAACATTACTGCACTTCTTTTTTATTTCATTTTCTAAAACATTTAAATTGCGTAAGTTTATTTCTCATAGTATTTCATGTTGTTTTTGTGAAACTCTCCAATGGTAAAATCAATTTTTTTAATGTTAAAGGTAGTTGAGATATGATTTTTTTTAATATTTAGAACAGCTACAATTTTTAAACAAGTGAACTTTAACTTATATAGTTAACTAACATAGGTTAACTTTGGTGGAACGAAATTTTTTGAGATACAGGGATTTCAATTTTTCCCAAATTTATTGTTTGGAGTGTACTATAAAACATATAGAATCGAACTTGAATAATTCGAAGTTTAAGGGACCGTTGATAAAATTTGAATTATCCACTATTTCGAATTAGGTAAGTTTTGTTTTAACTAACCTACCTTAGTTATAAATGACTATTTACGCATCTAAATATAGTCCATGTCATCATTATGATTAAATATTGTTTTTGGGATATAACAGAGATTTATATAGCCTAGTACAGTAAATAAAACAGACAAAGCAATTTGGTACAGTAACATCAAAACTACTGTACAACATGTATTTTAGCTTTTTAGCCAAACATTGGTTTAGTGAATCTGCTATAAACAGTAATATTTAAAGAGAAATATGTACACTATTTACAGTTTTGAGAAAAAGATTGATATATTTTTTGAATAAATTCTCTCACTCAAACAAAATTCTTCTAGTTTATTAAGTCATTGAAAAATAATGTCGCTCACATTATTTCGACCTTCAACAAAGCCCCTTAATTCCTTAATGTGTTCCATGGCTTCGCAGATTGAAGGCACTGGTTTTTCACGAACTTCATCTCTTCATTTGAAGATAGGGAAGAAGCTGCTTGAGTGTTTATGACTTGGCCAAAATGTCTGCATTTGTTAACTCCCCACACAGTCAAGCTCCTTGCAGGACGTTAACTTTTAGTTTCTCATTTTTGTCAAGAAAATCTCCTGAAGAAGGTTCTGAACTATGAAACGTCTGTAGAAGTGTTTTAGACTTATTGGTTGCACTTCGGAAGTCATGTTAGGAGGGGAAAATATAACTTTTAAAATTTTTAGCTGTGGTATGCTGTTATGGGCCAGGCAATTTTCAATAAACAACTGAATCTTACGATTTTGTTAGCGAAATGTTTTCTCCAATTTTAACAGCCATTTCTCAGAGATCACATGTCATCCAAGCTTTTCTGTTGGCTTCATACTGTTCAGACTTTGATTTGACATTTTTAAAAGATCTTGGATTGGCTGATTTTTAAATCCATCAAGCCAGCCGATTCGGCCTTAAATTTGTCTTTCCTTAAACTGGCAGAGAATTCTTCAACCTCAGCCGTAATAAGAAATCCGCTAAGAGGAATCTTTTTGTCCCACACTTACTTGAACCATTTCAAAACACAGTCATCAACATCAGGGTTTTCTGGTCCCTTAGTTCTTTTCCTATGTTTATCACGGAACTCAAGATTTTTGTCCTTGTTCTTAATATAGGTAGACAAAGTGTTCGAAAGAATCCCAAAATCTTTCGCAATCTCTGATTTCTTTTTTAATCCATTCTCCACCTCACGAATGACTGCTGCCTTCTCAGCAAAAGTTAAAGTTTGTATGTAACCCTGGATGGTTTGGACAAAGACATCACTAAATGTCCCAGAAGAGAAAACATTACGTAAATGAATCACACAATTTCACAGCACAGTTAACCTGTCAACTACACATGGTTGTGATGACTTATGTACAAGTATGTATATTTGTCGTTATAATGTGAAAAATTCATTGATTTCACTTCGTACTATCCAAATAAAATTCGAATTATGTTGCATTGTATTTAATAAGACTGTCAAGGGACCGGCAGAAATATTCGAATAATCCACAATTTCGAATTTAAAACGTTTGAATTATTCAAGTACGCCTGTATAAAGCAATTGAAGTAGTGATTCTTAAATCAGTATTCTTACATGCTTAAATCATGATATTTCAAGAGAATTTTGACACTACTGGTGAAATACACCATCTAAAATATTTCAAACCACCTGCTAGTAATTAACAATTATAGTATAAGGAAAAAGAAAGACCTACATTGCAGATGGTTTGGTCTACAATTATTAGTATGGTAACATGTATTGAAAATAATACTTAGATCCCACAAAACTAGTTCACCTTGGGTGTGTTAACATTTTCTCGCAAACCACACATTTATGTCTCTTTAAGTTTTTTAGTAAATTAAGATGCAAGTTTTAAAAATACACCCGGTATATAAATTTCAATTTTTAAGAATCAAACATATACAAGTGGTAAGTGGTCTTAAAGCTATTTGATAATGATGGAATGTTCACATTATGTATAGGTTTAATTCCAAATGTCCTATTATTTGTGTTTATAAAAACTAATGCATGATGTTTCGAGAGCATAGATCATCTTTCATTATCAAGGTTTTTAACGCTTTAAGTTTGCCACTTGATAACAAGAGTTAATTTATACTTTCAAATCATTGTCTATTAATTTTTATAGACAAAAGATGGCAAATGTCCTATTAAACCATACGAATATTATATAAGTAATTGTTTTATTTATTTTTTTGTTATGAGAGAGATCACTAATCTATTTTTTTATTAGAAAATTTGTTGAAATTTGTTGTAATAGCTCTAGTAGCTGTAATTTTAGTTTAAATTTAGTCAAATTTGTCTCAAAGGCCACAGTGACATTCAGCTAGTTCTGCATAAACGTCATTTATTTTATGAATATATTTGTTACATTCATTTTTCTTGAGACAATAAAAGACAGACCATGGCTAGAGATTGTGAACCAGCATGTTCACTTATTTTTGTTAAAATTATACTTCCTGTTTCCGGTGTTTAATTATTTTGAACGGTTATATCTTTGAATAGCGTCAACCACACGCATCTCCCATAATCATACACAGCAATCAATTAATTTAAAAGCTTCACACGTCACATAACAATTGATAGAGACAAATAGTTTAAAATTAAAGTTTTTATAACTTTTGTCCATAGTTACAGTAGTTTGTTACGACAGTTATATTTCCTGTTATATTTCATTTAGTTCCATATAATATAGCAATATATATATAGTTCTATTTCCTAAATAATTTTTTTTAAATCATAGGCAATTATTTCAAAATGTAATTATATGTAGCCTATTTTGTAAAGATTGCTTAGATGTTTAAAATCAAATATATTATAACTTATGTTTTCATACAAAATTATGTTATTTCTAATGAATAGCTGAATGATGTGGTCTCCTATTTCACTAATCTCTTCCATAGGTGGTCTAAATTGCATATTACAATAAACGTAATTTACCAATTATATTTTTATACACCCCAAAATATGTAAAACGTTCTGAATATATTTAACACAAATTTGGTAATGGGGAACCTTTCTAGATAAATATATATACAATTTGTATAGAGGAAAAGATAGGCATAAAATATAACGCTTTCTATTTTATATTTATAAAACTCACTATTATTGATTTATGATTATTGATAATTAAATAAATTGATAAAAAAATAATATATTTTAATATTCACAATTTTTTTTTAAATATAGTCACATTACTAGTTCTTGAATTACATTACTGCCTTGTTTTAACCTTAAAATATAGAAATCTTCTTCTGTGAGGTTCTAATTACATTTTTTCCTCATTGTATTCCTTGTCCTGTACTCCTCCCCTCCATGGCTGGAGTGAATGTTAGTTTTGTCACTGCTATAATTTAAAATAAAATGTGATTTCTGTCCAGTACTACAGGAGGGAGTGAGAGGAAGAGTATTCCACATTTTTTATTAAAAGGTCATTATGTGGTCTTTTTATTTAACACCTTATAACAAAACAGAAATATAGTTATTTAGTCTTCCCAATCAGGATATTGTAGCCAGTAAATTTAATATATCTTAAAATTTGTTCAACCACTACCCTAAGTTTAAAAGCTGTGATCAAAACATTTTCAAATTGTTTAATTGAAATTTTAAAAGAGAAGGCTTCATCTCTTTTCATAAAATACGGGTGGTTTGAGTAAATTAAAGAGAAGACCAAGTCGGTGTAGACACTATCATCTTTACAGATCTGGCAATTGCTGGAACAAAACTATACAAATAAAGAGCTATTAGTATATATTTTCAAAAGAAGATATTGTTATCAATGTGTCTCATAACTTTGTAGACAATACTATTATATGGAAGTTTATCACGACTTTAAGTATTTATCTTGTATTGTTTGTCTTAGGGTACAATGCTCACTGTCACCATAATATTCACGACCCTTGTACTCTCACCCAATGTACTTGGTAACAGGATCAAACGGCAAGGTAAGTTCAAGATTTATCACATGCAAAATTGATGTAAATTTAGTAGTCTTATATTATGAATTATGTATAAAGAAAACCTTATTTTATTATAATTATTCTATTAGCTCTGAAATACTTAAAACAACATTAGCAAATCATTTATTAAGCAGAAATTGCAACTTGCATGCTGTCATAAAATTAAACAAACTTGTATTATTGTATAAATTGAAATACTAATAAATCAAATAAATTTTTTTTAACATACCACGTTTTTAAAACGGACTAAAAAGTAGAAAATAATTTTTCATGACCCTTCTACAATTTTGAGGGAGGATTGTTAGTGGCTATGGATATATTTGGAATACTTGGAGAGAAAAACGTGGGGCGCAGCCAGTAAATAATACAAGTAGACAATCCGGATGAATTCACAGCTAATTTCAGTGAATCGGAAATGAGATTCACTGTAATTTAATTTATTTACTCCTCCTTAACTATCATAGATTTCTGTTTTTTAGTCTTATGTCCTGGTGAAAGATTTCAATCGGTTCTGTATATATTGATGAGACTCTGACAGACACATATATAGGAAATTCCCAATGCATTTCATATACTGTTTAGCTGCAAATGTCTGAAATTCAAAATATTACCTATTATTAGCTATAATAGTTCTATTAGTCTCGTAACTCAGAAAATCAAACTAAAGAAGTAAACAAATTGTATTTTATTTTTTTCATGTACACGAATTAAAACAATACAATGTCAGATCCTTCTCCATTACAAATTGTAAATGTATCACAAACTTATGGTGGTGAAGGTCGTATTTGACGCATTCTTCCCATCACCGTCATGGCATCTTCATTGCAAAGTTTTGCCAGTGAGTTTTGAGCAATCGAGCTCATTTTTTTATTTGATTTACGTTTCAGTTCGTTTTAAAAACGTGGTATGTTAAAAAAAAATTATTCGATTTATTATTAATCCAATAACTCTCACAAGCCATGAAAAATTTGCCTCATCCTACTTCAATATTCTGGTTACCATTCAAAAGCGATAAAGCGGTTAAGCGGTAACGCGGTAAAGCAGCAACGCAATTAAGCGGTAACACGATAATGCGGTTAAGCGGTAACGCGATAATGCGGTTAAGCGGTAACGCGACAACGCGGTTAAGCGGTAACGCGGTTAAAAAAAATCTATATCTCATTGGCCAATTTTTATTTGTTTAAAATACTATTGTTTAAACAAATGTAGAGACAAGAAACCAACTGAATATTGTATTGTCATCCAATTCTGACCTATGTTCAAAATTTCAAGTCTCTAGCTTATCGGGAAGTTAGTTTAAACTCGATTGCAAAATTCCACCCGGACAGACTGACAGATATGACGGAAACCAACACAAAAATCGTGGCAAAAAGGACTTGAGACCAAGTTACATAGAACTTTATCCATTTTTGAATTATCACTATTTTGAACTGTAGAATGAAATTAAGCTGTTGTTAATGATGTTGTTACTCTCTTGGAAAATTTAAGTTGTACCAACCTAAAGTGAAAATAACCAGATTCTCGAGAAAGGAACAACCACTGTTATGTTTTTCTAGGTTCACATTAAGAGCGTTTAGTATCGGCTTTGATATGATGAAGTTGTACAACATGATAAGATATACAAAAATCACTGCCATCGTTAGTGAATTTTACCAGAAAGGAAAAGATAACAACTACTGAAGAAGGGAGACAATTTTTTTTTCCGTATTTTAGTCTTGAAAAGCTTGTGTTCGTCACCTTCTTTCTTCCTTTTTCAGCTGTATTTTAGAATGGATCCATCCAATCTCACCTTCTCTCTTAATTTAATGTTTGTGCAGTTAATACACATGTTCAGCCTTGTAATCCGTTACACAATAAATCGATGGTTTTGTACCCATTATGATGTAATTAAAATAGATTTTGACCAGATTGAACTTATATGATAGAGAATGACTATGGGGTAACAGTAATTGGAGATTCCCTGGTGTAGTGACAAAGACAAGGATGAGAAGAGGATGGAGGATTTGAGTAAAACTCCCTCAGGACTAGGACTGTAGAGTCCTCAATCTCCAAACTGCCAACAGAGCCACCCTTGCAAGGTAGTATACAAGAGGAATTGTGTTAATTTGTCCAATGTCTGTTAAAATTGGTCTAATAGTGTGTTAACAAACAATTTTGATGTTTGTTAATATTCAACTATTTGCTCAACAAAATTATGACTAATTTAAGCATTGTTAAGTATAATCTGCTCTTTTTCTTTATATGGTAGTGATTCAATTTAACTGATACAAACAGCAGCTAAAGATCCAATTACATGTTGAGGACAACTATAGTGTTGAAAGTTATTAATTACACAGTATTACTATTTTGACATGATTACTAATTTATTTGATGGTACTAACCATTTAATTATTGTATATGTCCTAGGTCTTGTCTATGATAAAGCAACAAATTCCTGCACAACACCAGCGCCAGATTTAAAAACAGGAACCTGTATGAACATTAAACAATGCCCTGTTATGTTAAATATATTGAAAACTAAAAGAACTGATCAAGTGGCGATGAAGTTTCTTCTAAGTAGTGTTTGTTTCTATGAAGGAAAAGATCCTGTAGTTTGTTGCGCTACAGAAGCCAAAAGCACTACAAAATTTCCCAACAGCACTGTTTGTGGGTTATCAGATGTTAAACATAATCGTGTGGTAGGAGGACAGCCAGCTGTTATAGGTAAATACTTATTTAATTCATCCTTAAGGATGTTCCCATGGTAATTATTAACTAGGAAAATTATTTAGACTAGTTATTTATTGCAAATTACTGGTGACAAAAAAACTGGCTGTGTACTATCATTATATATTTTTTCATAAAAATTGTTATAAATTTCATTCCATTAAACTTTTATACCTAATTTTTAAATTTTTTTTATTAAATACTTAATATTATAAATATGTTAATTTTATATGTACACACAAGTATGTAATTGAGTATACTCTTATGTTTATATATAAATTGGTTAAGAACGTTAACGATGATGTGAATTTTAATGTGCTAACCACACATTATCTGATTGAAAAGCTATCTAGAAAGTGCCTAGCACTGTTGTAACACAGAGTTCACTTTAGTTTCACTTCAAAATTGTGATGAATAATAAAAGTAAAAACTGAAATAGTTCATCTATAAGTGTTTTTTTTTAGTAAAATGACTGACAGGATATACAAATAAAAATTATCACTACACTTAATAATAGGCCTACATTCAAAAAATATTTATACAACATTCATATTTTATTTTTTGACCAAAAATCCGAGATAATGTTTTTCAACAAGACAATATTTCAGTGTCAGATATGATCTTTAACGAACCCTTGTAAGTTGCAAGTAACATGTTGTTACTTGTTTTGTAAGGTTACATTTCATCTCACCCTTAATAGATAAGAAATCTAAGTATTTCAAAAGATATAGTCAGGCTTCATTTTATGAGTTTTGAACATACTAAATACCTTTCAAGTTGCAATAGGTAATTAAGTTTTATTACTAGTTTAATCGACTTTAAATCTCACTAAATAGGAGCATGGCCATGGATCGCAGCTCTAGGCTATACAACTGCCACTAAGTTTGATGTTCCTGAATGGTTGTGTGGAGGCGCACTTGTAAATGAAAGATATGTTGTAACTGCTGCTCATTGTCTTCACAACATTGGACGGAGAGTCTTGTAAGTCTCACTAGAATATGTTTATTTATGATATAAACACATTGCACTATTAAATATATACTGAAATGAACTATTTTATTGAGTTATGACAGTGTAATTTTTATTTCATTTACAAAATCAAAATAATTCATTTGTAATGCTCTTAGAAGGTTTTCCTTTAAACTGTAAAAAAATCTCTCTTTTTTTTATAGATTTGGTTATATTTAACATTTATTATTTTGTATGATTAACCAAACTTTATATTTTTGAAAACGTAAGTTGTACGCAATTATTGTTTCAAATGTTTCAGAACTGTTGTTCGACTTGGGGATTTGAATTTGGATCCTTCAAAATCAGATGGTACAACACCTGTAGACATTAAAGTTGATAAAATTCTTATCCATGAAGCTTATAACGCATCGAAACATTCAACAGACATCGCATTGGTTAAACTAGCGGAAAAAGTCAAATTTACAAGTAAGAAACATAGATTTTATTAATTATACAATATAAGTGAAGTTTTAAACTTAAATGTGTGATTGACACGATTAAACTATCTATAGTTTTTCTTAGTTTTCACTAAATGTTTTGATTTTAGAACACACGAAGTTTATTGGATGTGAAAGGAAATAAGATTTGCCAATTACAATTGTTCACCTATTTAAGAAAATGTTGATCTCCTTAAACAAACAGACACAGAAATGTAATAATAAAAATAAATTGTATTAATATACAGTAGCCAAAACAAAAGGTTACAAAAGTTGATTTATAACAAAGTTATTTTATACATGAACAATACAAAGAATCCATAGATATAGAGATTACAACAATAAATAGAAGTCACTTTTAAAGTTTTCTAAGAACAATAGATATTACCCGGTGTGTTCCGAGCAGTAAGCATAGCTCTCACATAGATTCTAAAAAGAGCATCCTTCATTCTTTTTACAATTAATTGCCACAATCTTTTCCCAGAATTTACAAATGCTTGTAGGTGGTTTTCCCCCCAAAAATGTCTTCCCTTTGCATACACCAAATGTAGACATTAGGGTAAAAAATTTGGTGAGAATGAAAAGGATATGGAAAGTCTTTCCAATGGGAAATTAAGCAGCCTCCAAAATAAATTTGAAGACAACTAAGTTATTTTCTTGCTGTCAAGTAAGTGGGCCTACCCTGGGGGCACCTTTGTGAAGGTAGGTTTCTTACATAATAGTTTGAGGGAACTATCTCAGAAAAGGTAGCTACGATATTGTTTCCTCTATATTGCAGATTATTCACAGTAACAGGATTTTCATGATTATCTTCAACAAAATAACTGCCCAATTTTTAGTAAGATTTATTTTTCAATAAAGTATAAAATAAATAAGTACCTCCTTGAGGAACTGTCCTTGATTTGTATTTATTGTTACAAAACTGGATGGCTGTCTCTTTTGTGGTGTGTAAGACCACTTCCCAAATGCCAGAATTTTTTTAACAAGTGCTAATATAAGTAGGCTTTGAGAATCTACTTGAACAAATATTAGCTTAATATATTATACTTTCTAACACTGTCCTACTAGAATTGGAATCTAAGTTTAATTAAATATGACCCATATACTTTATTAATAGTCGAATATATTTCATTATCAATCTCTCTAAAAATTCCTACAATTAATTTTTCTATAAAATGTATTACTTCTATTAATTTCCAATTTTTTAAAGATAATTTAAATAACCATTGTATTTTGTTTCCAGATCTGATAAAGCCTATCTGTTTGCCATTTTCTGCTGATTTAATCTCCAACTCGTTTGAGGGTTACACTCCATTTCTTGCTGGTTGGGGAGCTTTATCTTACAGTAAGAAGTCATTTATTATGTTTATGTTTCTAAATTGCTTATTTTTAATTTGTACTTATAAATGTAAGTATATTTAATAAAAAATAACATATTTGGAGAGAAATTATCAAACTAGCTTTGCTTGTTTACAGACTTCAGAAATAAAAATTATGAATGTACTGTATTTGGACAATTTGAGGGAATTAGTATTTTACCATCAATATGAAATTCAAATTCAGCCTCTCGGTTTATAAAATAATTATACTTTAGTTTCTATTTTTAATATTCTTTTTAATTCTAATTAGTCTCTTGGTACTAAATGTATTTATTAATTACATTTTATCTATGTTACTATTAGTGTTTAAAAAAAAATACTAACAGATTATTAGATTTTGTATGACATCTTACAGAAAGGAAACTAATGGAACTTTCGATTTTAATACTGTATGTAAATTTAATAATGAATTTGCTAAATAGAATATTTTTATAAAAGCTGAACAGATTAAATGTTACTAATTTTGATAACTTTTTTTTGATGACCGTTTTGAGTTTGGTTTAAAATAACTTTTTTGACAATTTTTATTTATTGGCCTATTTAATTAAAGTCATTATGAACATTTTAGAGTTTAAATTTGAAATGGATTTTTAAATATGAGTAGTTGCATTGTTAAGTAAATAATTTACCTAACTGCAAAATTTTGAACATTTTAAGGGTTAATTTTAATATAATGTAGGCCTATGTGGTTTTTTACAGTAAATAAATTTTAAAAAAATTATTAGTATTTTTTGAAGGACCAAAATAACCTTAGAATCATCACTTTCTTTTACTTAAAGTTTACAGATATGTTCGAGTCATCAATCTTCAAAACTCATAAAAATTTGCCTGTCTAAGTTTCACCAAACTTTTAGAACAACGCTCATGTTAATTTATCCTTTTCAAGTTATAACTTCGCAGTTTTAAAAGATGGAATCAATACAATCCTTAGAGGTAACATTTTAGCAAAATTTATTTGAGACAATGTGGGGTTTAGTCTTATATATATTAAAATTTTTGATTATCAAAAATAAATAAAAAACACACACACTTTGAAATATGGTTCCTGATAACATCTTACCTTTTATGGATCAGCAAGAGGAGAGTTGTGACCAGTTAAAGTAGTTTAATATTCTGGTGTCTAATTTCAAGCCCTAGGTTAGACTAAAATTGTATTATCACCTATAAAGCGTTCCCACTGAGAGTATGTTAAACTAATATTTTTTTAAATTTTTGTTGCTATTATAATAAATTGCTAAGGCTATTTAAGCCCAAGATTCACACTGTTGATCTTCTAGAATTATTTAGTTGTGAAGTTAACTGAATAAATTAAAAATACTATTATTAACATGTTACATGAAAGAATTGCAATAAAATGTAGTGTAATTTTTGATTTAATAGAGGGACCAACAACAACAGCTCTGCAAGAGGTACAAATAAACATCTCTAATAATCTTAAGTGCAAACAAGCTTATGTCAACATAAGTGCTACCGTTGACGAAAGAGTTATCTGCGCAGGACAAACTGGAAAGGACGCATGTCAGGTAAAATAATGACACCTTAACCTTTGGGGTCTGTAGACCACTCATAGTGCCCACTGCCCATTACACACTAGATATGGCACCATACTTACCCTTTTGTACACACTGATACGCTAGGCCACTTATAGTGCCCACTGGCGTTTTGCGCATCAGGGTATTGTTGTTTCTAGGAACATATTTGACAAAGTGTGGTATACATTTTTAACCTGTAATTTTACATATTAAAGTAGAGGTTGGATAAACAAATGTTGTATATTATATTTGAAATAAGATGTATATTTTTTTCAATTATAAAGTATGAAACACAAATTAAAAAACACTTGATTATACATCACTTAAATGAGGCTACCTCATTTGTACTCTGCCAAAGTGTGGTATTTCTCGAAACAAATACCAGTATGAATACCTGGTTGGTTTGTACATGTTTTGCAGAAAAACTTCGAACGTTTTCTTTGTCCAGACCTATCATTACAAACTACACAGTTTTTGTTCTTATTGGGTTCCAGATGATAAATAAGGTGCAACCTTCCATCCAGTCTATTCCCATTCACTGCACTCTCTCTTTTCCTTTTGGGTACATTTCTAATGTCCCCCAATCAACTGCCGCACAAGCTCCCTAGGGAATTGTCTTTGGCGATAAGTCTTTTTCTGGGCTGGCGGTAGGTTTATACGGAATAGGATGAAAGCATTCACCATTGCAGTTTCCAGCAGCCAAAAAAAAACACTTTTGAAAACCCAATTTACAGTAGCCAGGCTTTATCTAAAATGTTAGTAAGTGTTAGTGGCATGAGTTGTAAATAAGTTTTGTGTAGAATAAAAGAACAAGATTGAATATATACAGGTGTTTTTGTTTCTTTTAATTTGATCGTTTGTGTTATGTGTGATATTTATCAGTTTTCGTATTTATTGTACGAATGCTATTCAATAGATATGTGTATGTGTGTATAAATGAATATTCATCTAAATTTATGAATTTTCAAATTAGAAAATATATAGAAGATACTGGAAATAGAAATAAACATTTCTTACCTTGTGCCACCATTTGATGGATTTTCGGATGAACCTGTACGAGGCAATGTACTGGTCTGCAATGTCAACTCCACCCATACTTTTGTTGTATTTGAGGACAACTATCGGTTTTCTTACTTCTTCATCTTCCCCACGTTTCCTTTTTCTTTTAATGTTCTTTGTTGAGGTATCATACCGAGTACTAAGCATGACAACTTCATTGTTGTCTTTCCACAGTGTAAGGGCATATTTGCCATCTTTAAAAAAGCATTTATTTCACCCTTTTTCAATTTAAGGGTAGGAGGATCTTCCTTCTGTTTACGGGCTTTCTTTTTATTCTGCTTACCTTTAGTTTTACGTCTAGGCCTCACCACCTTTGGTAAGCGCTTTCTTGTTCTCATTATAGTTCCTGTGACGTGAACTTTCATCTGCAGAAGAGCTTCTGTAAGGTCCATATTGGTATAAAACCTATCTGTAAAAACATGTGGCTCTTCTATATTGCCATAGTCTTCTTTAAGCTTGTGCACTAACTGTAAAACCACTCTACTTGTAACTCCCAAATCGGGCCTCACCGTATTGTCAGTTGTACCTTTCCCTAAGTATGGTTCTATAGCTAATATGTAGCCAGTGCGAGACTCAGATGCTATGAAAATCTTAATTCCCCAGTTAGTAGGCTTGTCCTTATTATAAACTTTAAATACTACACGGCCTTTAAATCTGACAGTACTTTCATCAACACTTATTTTGTGTGTGGGAACATAATACTCCCTGTACTTCTTGTTAAGATAACGTACCAAATTACGCACCTTTCCAGATAGGGATAAGGTTCCAACGATGCGACCAGTAGGTGGGGGATTTAGATGCAGGCACCAAAATATTGGTTTAAAACGACTTTTTGACAAGACAGTCTTGTAAAAGGGCTGAGCATCTATCCAATCGGGTTTATTATGAATACCCATATTAATTACCATATCCAGGAAAGCCTTAAATTCAGCTAAATAATGTCTTGCCAGGAATTCCAAATGGAATTTTTTTGTAGAGGCGTGTTCTTAGCCATCTTTTCTTTCGGAAACTTATTTGACTCCTTACTTAACGATTTCGTCAAGTAACTGGTCTGTGAAAAACAGTTGGAAAAATGCTACTTCAGATTTCGGATATTTCCTGATGGAGGTTTGTATCCGCTCTCATTAGACCATACAAACTTTGAAAAACTTTCATCATTACTTTCATCAACAATACTTTTTGATCTGAAAGAAAAAAATTGATACTCATAGCTGTTGATACATTTAGTTTTTTTCAGAAAGCTCCGTCCACCCATCATCACTGTTAGTCTCATCAATCTCTTCTCTAACCACTTCGTTCTCCCCACCTTCAACTGCTTCATTCTGCAACTCGCCACTCTCAAATACTTGTTCACCACCCGACTCATTATATGCTTCAATTTGGGAATGATCTCTAAACACCTCTATTAATATTGCATCATTTAATTTTTTCAACTCATCAGGATTGACAACACTGGCATCATCAGAGTCATCATTGTCTGAGAGATCATCTCTCAAAATGTCATCAATTAAATCCCTTATATGGTCTGAATCCATATTTCACTTCTTAATTAACAACACAATACACATATAACACTAAACTAAACATTTAATAACTATAAAAACCATAAAAATCCATAATAATTGAGGCACGAAAAGAACCGTTGTAGTGTGTACTGACAGCTAGACACTGACCAGGAAATGCCTCCTGGATCCGTGTTCAGACCACATGGTGTAGCTTGAATGACATTTGTAGTATAGTTGAATAAATGGTGGACAGAGTGCAGCACCTTCCAGGGAACTACAGCATCATAGTGTTTTTTTACAGACATATTTATAACGTGGGCACTATGAGTGGCCGTTGGGGCATATCACTGGGGCACACTGAGTGGCCTAACATATCTGAGAGACAGAAGTGGGGCGTAACCTCCAATACCTAACTAGGGAATGGGACTGGGCACCATGAGTGGCCTAGGAGACATGGAGGGAGTGTTGGGAGATTTCATACCAGTCCGCCAAGGGTTAAGAAAGTCATAATATTAAATTTTTAATGTTAGAATAGGTAATTATTTTTCTTTGATTAATATAAAATTGTTTTGCTTTTTTATATTGAGGACCTGATACTACTAAAATTTTGTAATGGTAGCTAAATATTAAAGACGATATTGTGTGGACAACAAAACTTACCACTAAGACACAGTAATTATCACATTTTATAAATGTCTGTGTTTCTCATCAGAATTTTGTGTATCTCAGTACAACATAATTAGCTTTAGATACTGATCCCAAATTAATTAGTAGTTTTTATATAAATAAGATGCACAGGTGAGTTAAAAAAAACATATTTTTAGTGATTATAAATCGTTATTTATGGAACAGATTCTGCATACAGGAAATAATATTGTTATCAATAGCTTTATTTGTAACTCATTATTTGCATTCAAGTGCCAAAAATTTCCAAATTTTATAAAAATAGTGACTAATAAATATAAATTTCATCAAGGAAGCTGATTACTGGTTTTATAGACTTTTGTTTTCAATGATTCCCTTTTAGGTTTAACTGCTTTTTCAATAATTTAAAACATATACCAAAATGCATAGTGTTTCAAATTTTCATTCCAACATGAATTTAAAAATCTTAGGCTACATGTATCTAATAAATCTAAACAATTTAATCATTTAGCAAATCTAGAAATTAATGGAATAGTTAAGAATTAAAGGGTCTTTTATATTATACGACCGCATGGCTCAAATTATTTTCTATACTAACAGAATGATAATAAGTATGAGTCAAGCATGTCCCTGCTTGTGCCACACTCTTTACGATTTCGACTTTTTGCCGCCACCCACAAAGATTCAATTCGTTGAGTATGAGCTCCAGATATGGGGTCGACAAAATTCTCCGAATGGTTAACTGTAAGATGCGTGAAGTTCATGTTAGGTATATTTGTTATGCCACTGTATAATAGAAAAGATCCGAATAAAAATGTGTTAGTTTTTAAATAAACAACTACAATTTAACAAATCCCCACTCCTCAAACCATTAACTAGGTCATAGCCCTTCCCATTCCTTCCCCTCCTTTATTTAGGTAAGGGTTTTACAAAGGAGTTTTACCCAACTATTGTTTGGATATTGTGAACTGTACCTTTCTTCTTCATTCATGTAAACTACCTTGACAATGCTGTAACTAGTGAAACTGTGGTCGTTAAATTTTAAATAAAGTTGTGGTTTATACTAAAAAGTGTTTGTTTAAATTATTAAAATGGAATACAACCAAGCACATAATATGGTCTTTAGCTTAAACTATTTAATATTATGTAAAAGTTTACTAATTTATCATTAAATTTGTAAATATGTATGAAATTGTTGTGAATTATCTTTTTTCAGGGAGATTCTGGCGGCCCTCTTATGTTACCAAGAGGACAGAATTTCTATTTAATTGGCATAGTATCATACGGCTACAAATGTGCAGAACCTGGCTACCCTGGTATCTATACTCGAGTCACTCAGTTTGTGGATTGGATTGAAAAAAATGTAGAACTGTAAATCAGTGTTACTAAACTAATTCAAATCATAAAACTAATTTACATTACAAAAATTTTTTTTTTATTTTAAACACACCTATATTTTTGTATTTTTCTCTAAAAGTGATTTCATTACCATATAATTACAGGTTTATATAAAATTTACATTTAAACTCATTTAAACATCATGACAAACATTTAAGCCCATTACACAACATTTAAAATGTTAATATCTATATGTTTCTACAAGGATTTTCATCATTATATTGAGTACAATCTTGTTTTGTTTCTAGCTTCTGTTAGGAATGGCTCCTCTAAACTGTCTGGGTTCTTTAACTTTCAATATAATCAAATCAGTGGTACAGTAATTAATTAATCTTTATTAACAACACAAATTTATATCATCTTTTATACAATTCAAAAAGAATACACAATAATAAAATAGTGGGATCAATATGAAAAGCAAAACACGTTATTGTCTCTGTGAGAATACAATATCAACAATCATTTAAACAATATTCAAAACTAAATATTCATTACACAAAACCCAAAATGATTCCAACTATTATTACTTTTTGTTCAATTGAAATAACTGAGATTACAAGTGCCTTTATATTGTAATGCTTGCTCACCTTATAGACTCTCAAAAATCGGCCAGTCCCTTTCTAGTCTTTCCGTTCGGATTGAAACTCCCTGGGCTGTCTTCTTCCACCACGGCTAGCGACGCAGCCGGTTTCTTCTAACTTCAAAAGACCACCTCTCCTTGGTGCCGGCCGCTAATATATCTTTCATAGCCCGTGGTGTTCTACTTCCGATGCAAGTCAAGCATTTCAACACTTTTTTACTTCTTTCACAATAGTTGGGCCATTCTGAGTGTTGTATGATTATTACATTTAAAAAATTTATGATTACAATATACTAAAAAGAAATAATTATAAATTACATTAAATATATTCCTGACACTTCTCTTCAGTTGATTCATTCACAAGCACATCCTTTATATGTACTTTGTGGTCATGTGGTCATGTTCTAACCTAACCTAACCTAACCTAACCTAACCTAACCTAACCTAACCTAACCTAACCTTTATATGTACGTTGTGGTCACTTTTTCTTATTTTTACCAATAAACTCCTCTTCTTTCTTACATTATTTTGCAAATTTTCCATCCATCTTTTTCTTGGTCTTTTTCCACCTCTTTTTACTCCTCTGGTGTAGCTATGAAAACTGTTTTTACTCCTCTCTTCGCTGTCATTCACTGATTATGTCAAAACCACTTTTCATTCGTATTTTTTAATATATCCAACCAACTATGTACTAATTTCATTGAAACTTCATTTCATCCAATGAGTTTGTTGCAAATATCAATTTTCTCTTTTCACCCTAACTTAACCTAACCTAACCTAACCTAACCTAACCTAACCCAAATCTTGTATTGCTTTTTTTTTTTACCCTATACATGTTGTACTATACACTCACATTTTATTTAATAAATATCATTTTTATTACAATGGCCATATTTGTAATTTTTGAAAACTGACAAAAAAGAGCCGATGGACTGAAAAACATGAAGAGATAATAAACACAATGATAAACCAATTTAATGAAATTGCAACCACTTGAAAAAATTTACAGCCTTAAGAAATTATATAGAAATTAAATATACAAAGTGTTAATTTTATTTAAAACATAAGAAAATGTAAAATGAAATGCAAGCAAAAATAATTAAGTAGATTTTATACGAGTTACAAAAAGTTGGGAGCTACATTGTTTTTTTAATGAGGTAGCCATGAAATCATCTGAATTTTCATAACTCTATTGGTTTTGTAAGAAAAATAATTGTTTTCAATGTTTTGGGATACAATTTATGTTATTGCATTGTTAAAGAAGTTTTTTAAAGAAAATATATAATATTTCCTAACATTTTTGGGATGTAACATTAAAAAGATGAGGTGAATTTTGGCATACAAATTGATTTTTATAAAAGTTATTAGACGAATTGAGCTCACATATCAAGCTATCATTTTAAACCATATTTTTGGAGGTTCAAGGCCATGGGTAACAACATTTCTTCCCTTTCTAAAAAGAATCTATTGTGAAATATATATATATATATATATATATATATATATATATATATATATATATATATATATAATTCTAATAGAATTGAGTCTCTTTGTCTAAAATCTTCATTCAATAGGAGTGAAACTGACAAACATCTCATTTTAAAAACCTGATAAATTGAAAGTGGTATCTTTCTAGGTATTGTTCAGCTTGTCCTACCAGCTTAGTGAGAGGTATTTTTGCTTCAACTAGAACATTTTTGAGCTTAAAATTGATGTATCACTCTGCTGATACTTGATCAACAAACAAGACCCCTTCAGCTCTGACACTTTGTTGAACTCTTCTGATAGTCCTCCTCTCATTCATAATGAGTTCCTCATTTTGGATTTTGATCAATCAAAGAAACCTTTCATCAGAGTCCTAACATATTTAAGAATAAAGGGAATTAATAGAGCAATTGTCATAGGGATGTCTCTCTCCTCCCACAACTCATAGGTTAGTTTTCTACCAGGAATGCAGAAAATCAACCTGGGAGAGACAGTTTCTCGTTGTACCCATATAACATTTCATATCCTTTCTTGTTTATTAAAGTTTTTTATTTGTTTACGCACTTCCTTCTTCTGAATAGTCGACTAGCACTAAGGCACCAATCTCCTGGTGTCTCTTGTAGAGTTTAAGTGCTAAATCCCAAATTGAAGTACTGAGTGCAATCCGATCCAATGATAATGTCCACCCTCCATGCTCCCTTAGAAATTTTTGACAACATTATCTTTACATTGACTACTACAGTCTAAGAGGGAATGCTGCATGGATTCTTCCTATTCACTGCAAATCTTACATCATTACTTCACTTTTATGATGATTGTTTCGTGACAAAAATTATAAAATCAACCCCTTCAGATTGGAACCCCTCAGAACTAAGAAGATGGGAACAGTCACACCAATGGGTCATGAAATCGAGAGAACCCCTTACCTTAATCATAAATAAATAATCCTTTATCCTTTTACCTCTCCCAATAGGTTTACTTAAAATTAATGTAAACAATACATAAGAAATATAAAATTGAACAAAAAAAATCATCTATGGTTCAACCATTATCTTCTGCAATCAGACTACGACAATTTATTCTCTCTACTGATTGAGAAAGTAAACAGTGTTCAAGCAATATTTCAGAGTTTTTGTGTATTTTATTTGTGTACTATTAGGTAATACCATGGACCACTTTCCACGATAAACCTGTGTCTCCTATCCATACAAAATCTGAACCTAATAGGCTATGTGATCCATTAAACTCAAACCTAACACTGGTAAATTGTAAGATGAAATCTACTCAAATAGCTCAATCTGACTAAATGTTCAATTTGCTCCAGCTCCAAATGTCTGAAGTGATCGTTTGATGTTTTTGTACGTTTTGAAGTCATTGGGTTCTTTCTTATATGTTGAAGAGATCGCGACCCGTAGTCTCTTGACTCCAGTTGTTTATCCATTGGCTTTTGCATTTTGTTTTAATTTTTTACAAACAAATTTGAAATGATTGTGTTACTTAAGGTTTGGGTTTAAATGTGAATGCCACTTCCTGTATACCTACAATTTGCTAAACTATTACTACTTTGTTAGAAAGATATATGAGAACAAATATATTACTAAAATTCAAGCACATACAAATTTATAATTTTCAATTAATTGTTGATTATTGTGACAGAATAATTACATAGTTATACAATAATGTTTTTATTTATTTAATCCCTGCAGAGGAGGTGCAGAGATTAGCTGCAGCTACTAAGAGGAAGTTGGCTTACCCTTACGGTCCCCAGTCAAACACTCATATTATGCTCACAGCACATAATCTATCATCTATATTCAAGGATAAAATAAAGCAAAAGCTTAAAGATTCAAATATTTTAATAATATAAAAGAGCTACAATTATTTCGCCTTACAGCATCATCGGGCAACTGTTAATTAACAGGTATAGACGACTATTTAAACATACACAAGTAACAGGAAACTGAAATACAATAGAGAAATCGGGAAAGGTAGGGGGATGACCTAGCAGGTAGATAAAGGTTGAATGTTAAACTCTTACATATAGAAAATAAAAGCAATAGATTAAATAATTTAGAATGTTTAGAAATAAATAGATCTATTTCACTTAGGCATATTCTCAACTTAAATGACCAAATTGTATTAAATTTTTCACCCCTTCTAAAACCCATCTGTAACATAGTTCATTAACCTATACACCATGATGGAAAATAATCACAATGTAAACCTAAATATTCTAATGTATTGAGAAATTTCAAAACCAGTCACGCTTTTGACAAATATTGATTTTAATTATAGAGTTACTCTCATAGATAAATTAAAAATAATGTAATATGTATTTACCATTCAATGTTAGTTTCAGTATGGTATAGCCTAAAATTAAAATCAGGATTTATTTCAGCTCTTTTGTGTACAAATTGTAAAAACCTAGTAACCAGCAAAGCCATGAATTTCTCTTGCTAAAGAGTAAACAAAATATATATATCCCTTATATACCATCTAGTGATTGATGTAACTGCAGGTTTGTGTTTCACCATTTCCTCATTAGATGGCATAAGAACCATCTAAAATTGTGCACTCATTCAAAATGGTGCAAAGTAAAATAACATTTTTGTTTTATTGAGAAACATGTGTTACTCAAAATCAAAATAATTAAGTATATGACTGTTGATCATATGATTAAATAAATAAATCATATTCTATTACTTCATTTATCTTAAATTATAATTTGTTTTTGACAGAAAGAAGGATAATTGGTAAAACTTCAAAATCAATTTAATCTGAGTGTAAATTAATTAAACCTAAAATAATTGGAAGATAGTTTCAATGTGAGTTATCAATCCTAGTTTTTTTTTGTCTAAAAGGAACACTTTAACAGGTTAGTTTAGGACAATATTTAATGGTATCATCTGTTAGAAACTCAAACCACTTTATTAACTCTTGAGTATACTCTAATATAAAACTATTATGATAAATAACCAGGTTTTGAGTTGTAAATAGTAAATAATATCTGTTATGGTTAAATAAGTTATATAGATGAGAGAGCTCTCTTTGTGAACAAAACCCTTAAAATAGAGTCTCCCATAAGTTAGAACCCAGGGTCCATAGTTTTACTCATAACAGCTAACAGCAGACTCTAAAGAAACAAGCTGATCGGTAGATGAACGACCCTGCCTAAAGCCACAGTGTTCAATACAAAGCAACTGGTTACTCACGAGGTACCAAACAAGGCACCGACTGACCATTCTCTCTACTAGTTTGCAGAACACACTAGTGAGAGAAATGAGACGGTAACTTCCTGGCTCAGTTTTTACTTCACCTTGTTTTAGATTACTGGGTATTACTGTAACCTTCACCCAAGCAACGGGAAAACATTGTTCTTCGAATATATTTTAAGGAGTCAGCTTCCCCGAACATGGGAGGTATTTGATCACAGAATAAACTATGCTGTCCAAGCCTGGAGTAGAATTCCATCCTAATGACTTAGCGGACTCTAACTCCTGTAAAGAAAATGGAGTATTTAATGGTGAATCTTCTGACAGACCTACTGTGAAAGGTATTGCTTCTTGAGATATTTTATACAAAACAAAGCATTGCTGTAAGCAGTTTTTGAAGAAAACTTAGCTAATGATGAGCTCAAAACATTAGCAATTTTATAGTTATTTTTAGTCAAAGTTTCATCTCCCTGCTTAAGTCCAAATAAGGGAGCAGAGGAAAGAGGACCCCAAACAGAACATAACTTCTTCCACATCGTTGACGTGGGTGTGGTTCTTGATAATGTACAAATGTACTGGACCCGTGATTCCATCCTAGTCTGCCTAAACACTCGTCATGCTTTGGCTCAGAGAATTTTATACCTTTTGCGGTTTTCACAAGTAGAGTGTAGAGTGTACTGCTTTATTAATAGGAACGTTATTATTATAAATTGGTGGTACAAATTCGTTAGTGAAACTTTCCCATTTTGCTTTGCGTAAAATTCATCTGGGAAGACAATCATTACAGTGCGAGAAGTCAGAAAATGTAAACTTCATAGCAGCATGATTACTACTGTAAGTGTCAGATAGAATGGACCACTCAAATTTAGTGACAATACTAGTGCTATAAAATGGTTAGTCGACAGTTGTCCAACCACCCATAGAAGTCGCCAGATGAATTAGTGACCCATCATTGAGCAGAACCAAATCCAAATTGGATCGAATCCTTTCAGTGTAGTTCCCTCTAGGTCTGCAGGTATTTGATCCAGTATAGTGGTGAACATTAAAATTGCACACTAAATGAAATGGGATAGGCAACTGCCTAATCAGGTCGATTAGTTCCATATCCACGAACCTGAAATTAGGTGGCAAATACAAACAACAAATTTTAATTTTATATGGTCTAGTGATTGTTATTGTACTGCTTGCAATGAAGTTCTAAGGTTCACTGACGTACTACCAATGGAGTTGTGGACAAGTATTGCAACTCCTCCTTTAGCTCTGTCTACAGTGACAAAAATCAGTACAAAAAACTGAAAACACCCTCAAATTAAATGAATTGAGTTGATGGAGATGAGTCTCTTGCTGGCAAATTATTAAAGGGGATGTATCACGTACGAGAATCTTAAAATCTTCTATGTGACTTCTCACCCAGTTATTGTTCCATTGTATCATGGTATCTAAGTTTATTGGCCATATTTTATGATTAAGATATAAAATAAATAATAATAACAATAATATGGATTCTTTAACAAAAATGATTTAAACCTGTTACCACCTGCCTGACTTGAGAAATCATCAGGTGGTTTAATTTTAGTTATAGTTTTTGAAGTCTCAGGTTCAAGCTCCATAGCAACAACTGGAACGTCAAGTGTTGAAGGTTTCGGAGGCGCCTGAGGTGATTTTTTTAGTAGTTTTGAAAAACCAGCATCTCCCTTATTTTTGGTATCTAGAGACTGGTTTGTTACACCCAGTGGTCAACTGCGCTTGCCTATAGTATTTTTACTTTGAATTTTTATAAAAGACGAAGATTTTGCAAGAACAGATACTGATATAGATTTTTTGTTTTATTAGCTGTTCAGTTGTCGGTGGCCATTCAAGGTTTTTAACTTTGGACTTAATAGGTTTAGTATATTTAGCAAGAAGGTCAACCTTAGAACTAGATGGGACATTAACAGATTAAATGCTTTGGAATGCAATTAAGTGTTTTATTTGATCTGCTAATATATGAACCATTTCACCCAGTTCTTTACATGGTGAACATGAATTCGGGGCAGGGGCAGAATAGATGTCACATTTGCATACGATTTACCTTTAGTTGGAGGTAGATCAGTTCTTTGTTTATATACTTTCCTAGCTTAAGGAAAGAAAGTTTCTCTTTAGCTATTATTTCTGAAATTGCCTTCTCAACTTTATATTTTGGGCACTTTAGTGAATGTGCAAGATGGTCGCACAGTCACAATTTGCATACTTTGACTCCATATTACCAACCCTTCGCTTTTGAGGTCTCTAATTCCACACTGCCACACACTTCCTCTTCAGGGCAAGTGTTACTAACATGTCCAAATCTTTGACATCAGAAACAACACCTTGGATTTGGAATATAAGGTCTAACAGTTAGACTGTAGAAACTAGCATACACTCGCTCCAGAAGATTTGGAATTCCAAAAGTTAGAATAATAGAACAGGTTGATTTTCTCTCACCATTCTCGGTTCTATAAATACGTTCGATGTTAATAATATGTTGTTCAGAAAATTCTTTCAATATTTCCTCTGTGCTCTAATTCAAGAAGTCATGGCAGGAAATAATGCCTTTAGACGAATTAAAACCTGTGTGAGTTTCAACAGACACATTAACTACATCGAAAAGGGATTTCATTTTTAATAGAGAGTGACTTTGTTTATCAAAGTCAGTTTGTATCAATAAAAAAATCATTTTGGAGTTTTCGAATTGAACGAGCATTTCCTGCAGCACCAGTGGGAGCTTTATTAGTATTTTAAAAGGGGGAGATCTTTGATAGATCTGACCCTTCAACACTGTTTCGAACAATAAGAAATCTCGGAGCAGGTCCTTGAATTCTTGTGTCCAAATTTCTTTTCTTGACATCGAAAGCAGAATCTTCGGACAATACCGATAGTTGTCTATTATCACAACCAGGGTTGACGTTATTTTTAGTAGAGGCCATGCATGAGTTAATCAGATCATTGTGTTAAGCGGTTGCAGATGAGACTGCGGGAAGGGGTACACCCTTGGACAACTTTCGATCATTTCCAAACCCAGGAACTCTTGGGCCCAGAGTATCCTATTTAACCAGACTGGATGGGCATCAGTCCGGACCCACAACTGGAGAAGGACGATCCAACACCTCCCCCATCACGGACACTTCCTGACCAAGGATCGACGTGACTGGCTACTGAACAGAATGAGCAGAACAGTGCATACGTCTTCGGCAGAGCAAGCTCACATCAGCTTACCGTATTCAAAGGTTGTCACGCTTTGGTCTGGTAAACACTCCCAGACACACTACGGATCTGCATTGTTAAAAAAAAAACTAATCCCTATATATGAATGTAGAGTGTTTATGTATCCCCAATTAATCATGTAGTGTAACAGCCTCTAAGAATTGTAAAATATATATGAGTGTTGTATGTGTGCGTATATTCAGAGAAGATGTTTTATTGTACCACCCATGTATATCTTAGGTACTGTGAGGGATGCTGAACCCCTCTCAATAAGGCAAGATAGTCTGTACCCCCCTTGCGATAAAATCCTAAGTATAGGTGAAAGTAAGAAAATGTATTTAAAGTGAACTGGGTGTATGTTTATATGGATGATAGTCTATGTGTTGTGAGTGTTTGACTGGGGACCGCGAGGGATGCCAAGCCCCTCTTATTAGGTGCAGCTAGTCTGCACCCCCCCTGCGGGATCCATACCATGTAATCACTATATTTTCCGTTATCACACAACTTCATCACTAAAACTATTCTTTTTAACTTGTTCATTTTTCATATGCAATAGAGCCTCCTTTCATCTGGTAATGCTATGATAGTAAACTTATCCATGTATTAAGGGTTTCCTAACCTAGTTTGCTCTCGAGACTATTAAACTAACATTTATTGTCTTAAATTACCATTCTACAAAAGCCCCCAAATCAGTTACTTTAGTTCACTTAGTTGTACGTCTCCTTGTTATCATTCTGCATAGTCAATCGCCACTGTTCACAACTGTAAGTTGGTATTCACACACAAAAAAAACATGTTCACAACGTATTTTTTTATATTAAACACAATTATCCTTTAACTTATATTTTACATTAAAAATCTTAACTTATTTTAAAAGCCAGGAACGTACCATTTTTCAGGGCAAGGTCATATTGCCCCTTATTTATCCCAAAACAAATAAATGAATAAAAATAGTACGTATATCAGATTCAGTTGCTATTCTATATACCATTTGCCCCTTTATTTCCTTTTCTCTATCATTATCCCCAAACCTCTAACCTTTATCAACATATTCTAGTTTTCTTATTTTTTCATTACTACTCTTATTGAAATTAAAATCTTTCTTTTAACCTACAATTTCTTTGATAGGTGACCCTCCCCCCACATAAAACTTTTTATGCTTGACTTTTGGTATGAGGTTCAAAAAACTGAAAATGACCACAACATGGAGGAGTTATTTGTGTCAATATTGTTACTAGCTGTTGAAATTTTTATCAGGGTAATTTCTTACTCTGCAAAAAAATCCTAATTATTTCATATTTTTTTTATCAAATTCACTTTGTCAAACACTTTTAATATCCCTTCTTTGTTTTTCTTAATTTATATTTTATTTTAATATTTATATAATATTATCTTTCTTTATTTGATTTCCCAATTACTTACATTTATTCTTATTTATTAGGTTTCACACATCAGACAAAATCTAATCACTTCTCATTCCCATCTAAATTCTTCTAACCCTCTAATATTCAATTAAAGTCTTTCTTGTCACCTGTTGAACTCTCCCACCAAATCAGAAAATGTGACCCACTTGTACATAATGGTTATTCCCTTGACCCTATTTAATTCAGATCAAAACCCAGAGTTGACCACCCAATGACACTCCCCTTTTATTTTATCCGTCTTGCCTACCGAATGTCCGTTCGTTTACTTTTGCAGACTAATGAAAAAATTTAAATTCATTAATCTTACTTTACATCTTCTAATTAAAATATTCTTCATTGTGTAACATTATAAGTACTTTTAATTTAATTATTATTCAATTGCTAGGGGTCTCTATTATATATTCCCCCCTTTTTTAAGGTGAGGATGACCTTGAGATTTTTCACTTTATAACACAAACAAATTCAATGTAATAGTTATTTTTAGATTCATTTTACTCTCCATCATAGTATCAGTTCCTAGGCAATAAATTTAATATGACAGTTTTCAACATTACATTATTTTGTATACAGTTGCTCTTTCTTCTAAAAACCACCACTTCAATTTTATCTATATTAAATTTCAGTCCATGTAGCTCCATTTGTCTGGTTTGCACTGTACCACTTCTCTCTACATCGTCATACGCAAAACTCATACATTTTGTCTTCTCTTTCAACTATTTTTTAACGTATTTATTCTGTATCTATTGTGTTATTACACTAAACAAACCTAGTCATTAAAAATTTCCTTTTTGGAACTATTGTTGACTTTCATGACTTGGAACCATTCTACATATTTCAATTGTATGTTCCCTGAACAGATAGAAAAATGTCAACTCCACCACTTGTGAAAACAATCAATGATTTAGTTAAACCTATTGCATGGTTATTGGGTAAATGGGTGTCTACTTCTGGCAAAGGACAATATCCAACAATAAAACCATTCACGTACGGGGAAGAAATTGTTTTTTTGTCATATGGGAAGCCACACATAAGATATACTGCTCATTCTTGGAATCTTGAAACAAAACTACCAATGCACATGGAATCTGGATTTATGATAGTAAAACCAAACACCAATCATGTTGCTTTAGTGACAACCACCAGCATAGGTAAGAACCAATCTTTCTTTAATTAAAATAAATGTTGGTTTAATTTAAATGTGATTTTATAGAACGATAAATGCTTTTACTTTCCAATTTATCACATAATAATAAATACAAGGAATATTCAGAAAGTAACTTCTGTTTCTAAATATTGTCACTGCACTGCAATGTTGTAATGTTGATTTAGTTGCTTCATTGGCAAGGCACTGAAACCAATTTTAGACATTTGAGCAGCACTTATGCATCTCCGTGTGTGTTTATGATCTATAAGAAAATCGAAATCCCCACCGCATGTAAAATGCTGTCCATGATCCTTTTTCAGATGAAAGGAACATTAATTCACTTACAAATTTTTGACTTTTATGGGACTCGAGGACAGATTAAAAATTTTGTTGTTTTAGGTGGAAATTGTTTTGCCTCCTGCTACACACACTTCTAGCCTACATTAATATCCTCTTTTCATCATCCTGGTACGGTACTCTACCAATATTTTACAAACTACTAACATAGAAAATAGGTTAAACACAAATAAATTACAAAAATTGTCATGTCATAGTCCTTCTTTATTAATCACACATTATTAACTACATATTTAGGTCAGTATCCAAATATTCAAAGAATAACAACAAAATAATACCATTAGTCTACATGGATATTGTGTTTATAAAAATGTACAATGAAATAAAAACTTAGGTTAATATAGTTTTGATTGATATCATCATACAGATAATAATGTATTACAAACTATATAAAATCATTTCACAAGCACGCATGCACACACATACGCTAGCACGGAACACCAGAATTAAAACTAGACAATCCATGGAGTGGAGATATACATTATTGCTATCAAGGACAAAATTTAAACAGAAGTTTTTCACTCAGAAAATCATCCAGTGTTTTGGGACAGAAAATAAGTTTTTATTGTGGACTATTTACCTCAAGGCTATACAATCAACAAAGATGATTATTTAGGAGTACGAAATTACATAGTGCAAGGAAAAGGAGAAGTCGTTTTCACGGCAGGCAACATCTTTCTACGATGAAGTGATGCAAAGCTGGGTGGCCCACTATCACAAGTAGTTCAACAATGGTGGAAACTATTTCAAATATTAGTGTAAGGTTTGTATGAAACAGCAAATACAGAAGGTTTGGAACTATATTTTGTTTTTCCTTGATCAAAACAAGACTTACTTCCTGGAAATCCCTCTTATAATTGAATTACTTTAATACTTCAGCATCATTAATTCTTTACTCATTATATGAAACCTTTTAAATGGGGTTACAACAAAACTCATCAACTTACGAAGTTATATGAACACAGCTAGCTATGTGAGAATTTGTATTGAAGGTAAATTTCACATAAAAAAAAAGAAACAACGTAAATTATAATAGTTTTAAGAAATATCAGATGCAACTTTATTTCTGTATATTTTTTTTATGAATTCAATTATTAAATATAATTTTATTTTTTAATTTCATTCTAAGAAAGGTTTTCTGATGTTATGGATATTTTGGGACATATTGTCACACACTATGTCAAGAACCGGTCAGATTAACTTAAAACTATAACATTTTAATTTTAGTCAAAATCATTGCAGTGATGACGATACTCCAAAAAATATATAAATCATTCATTTACAACACTCATAATAATTTTACCTTAGAGGGCTGCGTTCAAATTTAATGTACAGTTTACACTAACCATTGCTCCTAGGTTTGTACTAAGTAAAAAATAATCCTAATTTTTAAAATAACAATTTTTTGTTATTGATTGGTTTGGATGAAAATTAAGATATTTAATCCATTTAAGAAACATCCATATCATGAATTTAAGAAACATCCATATCACTCTGTCAAATCATAGGCAATTTTTAAAATAAGTTTGACCAAATTGAACTATTTTTCATCAAAAATATTTGTAATTGTTCAGTTATTCAAAACTGGGAGCAGTTTTTGATAGTATGGTTTAATTTTTAATAAGCTGTAGTGGACGAAGTTAAGATTTAATTTTTTGGAGTTTTGTTTCAGTTAAAATGGGTTATGACCAGCTGTTATATTAACACAGTTAGCTGAAACCTATTGTCATCATTTAATTTTATTTAATATTTTAAAAAGAAAGAAACCGTAGGTTTGAACTGGGACATAAAAGGTGTGAATCCGTTTTCATGCTATTAGGGGAAGAGTAAGATTTAAAAATGTAACTGAACTCATTTTGATAAACACCAATTTTTAATAGACTCTTTACAAAATCTTCAGAATCAACTGCGACAATCACAAAAACCTTCATACTCAGGCCTTCCTATATCCTTTCACTTAGGGTTCTCTAATTAATTTCAATAACATTACACCCCCTTCTTACATTATAATATCATTTTTAAATAGTTGTTATTTTGAAACACATGGATAAAGTTTATTAGATGACTATACTGTGTGCAAAAATTGATGGTAGCTGGAGTCTAGATGTTTCTACCTACCGACTACTTATAAACATAAAAACAGGGGAATAGTACCAACACTTAAATACAGGGGTTTGTCACCTCCATTACAGTAGGAATTTTCTTATGAAATGTTTTAAAAATATTATATAAAACTCAACATTAAATACCGATGAAAATGATACCAAACATGATATAATAGCATACAAATAAGTTGTTTCTCTAGCAGAGTTATTTTATGAGGATTTTCCAATATTTATTTATATTATCTTCTCTTTAAAGACAATTATATTTCACCAATTTTATTCTCACACTGATTATTACGTTTTACAAACGCTAACTGTAAAAATGAATATTTTAATACCTATACTGGTATACTTCATTGAAGCAATATAAGTTTAATATCTCATTATTTAGTGATTATTCTGAATAACCCTTTTTCATTTTTTTTTTCAGTGACATTCAAGAAAATATAGTATTGTGTTGTAATAATAGTAACTACTGTACTTACTAAAGTAGTTGTATGAAATAGTTAAAGCCATTAGATTCTGGAACTAAACATTAATGCGTAATTTTAGCAGTGGTAACATAGTATTTTCTTATTTTAAAAGATAAGTAACAAACAAAATATCCTCACATTTCAGCAACAGTATTTTTTTTAAAGATAAAATTCTAATTCTTTACACATTTTTGGCGATAAATTGGGTATACAGTAATTATAAATTACATCAAATAGTTCGGGTAGGTATAATGTTTTTGGGTTCATTTTCAATGTAAAGTTAAAAGCAATTTTATGACACCAATAAATTTGAAAAAAACAATGGTTTAAAAATTATATATTTCAATGTGTTAATATTAAATTAGGTTGTTTCTTTGTATGTGTTTTGTATAACTTTATGTATATATTGTTAACTTATGCACACTCTTAATTTTTTATTCTCACATAAAGCCTTATATTTTAAGTATGATTTCAGTTTAAATTTGCTGGTGACCAAAGGAGCAAATTACTAGTGGTAAAAATGATCTTGTGATCATAACATGTTTTAAAAAATTAGAGTTGTAAGATTCTTTAAATATTCAACTATATTTCATAACTATTACTACTGTGTGTTCTGTATGATTTCATGAACACAACTAACTGTGTTATATAGACGAGTCAACCTTATGAATGAGGTCAGATCAGACCAGCTTGTGTGTATAGCCGCCATGAACAAGTGAACATAATTATAATACTTCATTCGTAATACTTTCTTGAGGTGGATTTTTCCAAATAATTTTGAGAGGATATTAAAAGCCTAACAAAAATGGCTACCTATACATTTGGTTTTCTAATTTCAGGTTGCAATACAGTTGAAGAGGGACCAGTCGTAGATACCTCAGTGACATTTCAAAGTGTCTTAATAAACAACATGACTTTTGTTAAGGAACCAAAAACTGTCAAGGTGATAAAACTTATAATTATTAAGTGTTGTTAAACAAAGACTAGAGCACTGTGGTGACAATATATACAGATACACTTTCAAAAGTCCCTTACCACACTTGGGAATAAACAAAATAACAAAAACAAAAATTTTTGTCAAAAGTAAAATGTTTATTCCTATTAGACCCTTATAGCTATTACAACAACAAAGTTGTCATCTTCAGAGGGAATCTTAACAAAGACTAAATTAAAACTATTTACAACTAAAGTGACCAGTTTCTCTACCCCACTCCTCTGGTGCATTGACCTATCAACAATAGGGTTGACAGTTCAAACACCTGTACTGTTACCTGGAATGGGGAAGGCCCAATCCTCTAACAAACAAAGATGTTTTAGAATTTACAAAATAATCATCCCTAAACTAATTATCTAAACATATTAACTAAATAATAATAATTTTTTTTTTTTTTTTTTTTTAAATACATGAATATAACTATTATCATAACATATTAAACAAAAATACGAATAATACACGCTATGTTACAAATTCTATTAACATATTAAAATGAGATACAAATATTTACTTTTACAAGAATAAAAAAATTAAAATTAAAAAAAATTAATAATTTTTTTAAAATTTAAAAAAAAACCACTATGCTGAAAATACCATAACAACATAAAAAGGTTAATCTTTAATAATAGATACAAGAATAAATTTTTTACATGAATCATAAGAATGATGCTAAAAAATTCTATTAATATAGTAAACCAGCATATTAATGATAAATATAAATAATAACTTTCACATAAATTATAAAAAAAAAAAAAAAAACCATTCTAAGAAATCTATTGCTTAACAACCTAAAAGGTCTATCTTGGTTGTAACAAAGAGAACAAGCATGAATTAGGAATAGGGCCTTTGTCAGAATTTAATAATTTTGAATTTTCAGTCTTAGCAATTAATATGCTTTCATAGCTATTTAATAATTAGCTAAATTTTAAAAAAATTATTAATTTTTTTTAATTTAAATTTTTTTATTCTTGTAAAAGTAAATATTTGTATCTCATTTTAATATGTTAATAGAATTTGTAACATAGCGTGTATTATTCGTATTTTTGTTTAATATGTTATGATAATAGTTATATTCATGTATTTAAAAAAAAAAAAAAAAAAAAAAAAAATATTATTATTTAGTTAATATGTTTAGATAATTAGTTTAGGGATGATTATTTTGTAAATTCTAAAACATCTTTGTTTGTTAGAGGATTGGGCCTTCCCCATTCCAGGTAACAGTACAGGTGTTTGAACTGTCAACCCTATTGTTGATAGGTCAATGCACCAGAGGAGTGGGGTAGAGAAACTGGTCACTTTAGTTGTAAATAGTTTTAATTTAGTCTTTGTTAAGATTCCCTCTGAAGATGACAACTTTGTTGTTGTAATAGCTATAAGGGTCTAATAGGAATAAACATTTTACTTTTGACAAAAATTTTTGTTTTTGTTATTTTGTTTATTCCCAAGTGTGGTAAGGGACTTTTGAAAGTGTATCTGTATTAAGTGTTGGTTTAATCAATTAGATATCTGGTTGATAGTAATATTTATTTTCAAAGTAGTTTACAATTTGTCAAAAAATTAGTTAAGTTTTTGAAGACTAAAATTACCAGTTTGTATTATTCAAAGTAATATCATATTAAATTCAAAACATTATGTGTATGTAAATTACTGATTTCAAGTTGCGGGGTAAATTAACTATTGTAGATCTAAAAATAAATACAATAGAATGAGAAGCAAATGCCAGTTCATAAAAAGCTAGAATTATTGATTGTAAAATGCAGGTAATGTTATTAATTTTTATATATTTAGACGACTTATTACTTTCAGCTAGTTAGCTATTTACCATAATAATCATACACATTATATAATAAATTTATGTTGTCAGTTGCACAGAGTGTTTACACTTAAAGATAAAGAGTTGGAACAAGTATTAATGATGGAAACAACAAATACAAAATTGGCAGAACATACGAGAGCAACTTACAAGAAACAAGAAGTAGAAGTAGGTTCTAGTGGATAGCATAGTCTGTGAAATTGTTCAATAATAATTTGAAAATTAAATTTTTGTTTAATATTCTAATTATTAAGTTTTATTTATATTAGCGTTTATTATGAAAATACTAAACAACTAAATACATAAAGTTCATATGAAATCGGGCTACCTTCTATATTTAGTTGTTTCAAAATAAATAAAAAGGACAGTATTTTCCTAATATATCAAAAAGTATAAAAACTATGAAGTTATATATAACTTTTCTGTTTTTAAATTTATTGGATTTCGATGGATTGTTCATATTATTATTATCAAATACTTGGACATTTGGGATAGAACAAATTGCTTTCTCCAAAATCCCAATAGGTAAATTACCCCATTGGTACATAACCATTTTTGTTTATATTTAAAATCTCATTCAACTTGTGGTTTACCATTCCTAATATCATTGGTATCCTGATCTGATTATAGGAACAAGAAATTTGGTTTAGGGGACTATTTAGTGTGCTCATATGGACCCCTTTTGAAATTCAGAAAAATTAAATTGAAATTGTCAAAATGGCTCCGTTTTAAACCATTTTTGTTCATATCTCATTTATTATTCAACTATAACACATTAAATCAGATAAAAATTTGCGTATTTCAATTCTACATATAATGGTACCAACAAATAGTGGAGTTATTGTCAAAAATGTAATTTTCAATTTTGACCTCCCAAGATAATTTAATTAGTTACGAGTTCTGGCAGGGCTACTTCACTGACTGGAGCGTAGAAGTAGAGGCTCTCATATATGCAGTTTCGAGGCCCCCCCCCCCCAGGGTTGAGACACTAATATGAGTGAAGGGAGTGGAGACTTTTTAACATATATCCATCTACAAGGCTTGTTGGGGCATAGCAGATGGTTAGAAAGTAATGGTATACACAATTATGAAGTTTAAACAAACATAACCTATATAGAAACTTTAGAGCATTTGTTTTAGAGGATCAAATCTGTTTTTGTATGTAAGGGGTGGGTAAGTACAATGATCCTATCAAATTGTTTTGAATTAGGAATGAGGAAGGAAAATAATTTTTGCACATTTATCCACGGTATTTAACTTTTCCATATGTGTTTTCCATTATATACAGTATATTATTGATTATTAGTGGGGCTGATGATTCACGAATTGGATTATCCGCGAGTCTTAAGGAACAAATAAGTAAAAAATTTACGGTTCTCTTTACTTGTTTAGTACGGATAACAACCAGTAAAACTACGATAACGAAGTTGTGCAATAGAGATAAGCTGACTAACAAGAACAGTTGGACTGTAACGCTAATGAGCTGGGATTCGAGCGACTGACGGACCAAGAAATAGCAAACAAAGCAAGTGGGGCGAACGAAGAGCAAAGTGTAAGTGAAGAGAAAGAAGGAACAAACGCGCATGAACGATTGACACACGAAGTGGCCTTGCAACACATCAATGGACTGCTCACTGCTCCAGTATTTAGAGGAACAAGATGACAATGCTCAGTTAGCTGAAAAACCGATGTTAAGAAATATTCAGTCAAGAATCAAGGACGGTGTTTTCTCAGTAAGAAAGAAAAAACAATGTTTGATTTTTGAAAAACCGTCAGGTAATTAAAATTGCAGTACTGTACTAGTGTAATATGTTTCCTGTATTGTTGTTCTACTACAAAAACTTCTTGTTTATTACATTTTTTTATTTAATGTAAAATATATATAACAACTTTTTAGTATATGTAATTTATAGTTTATGTCATTTTTAGTGTATGTAAGTTATGTAACTTATGTACTGTGTATTATGTGTTTTATGTACAGTATATTTAAGTCTTTTTATGTAAAAACTATTTTTATTGCAAAATGTTCCCTTTATTTTTAGCATTCTTGCAGATTATCCACAATTTTTGTTATCCATGTCTGTGCCATCCAATTTTGCTGATAGTCGGGAGTACTGTAATCTGTAAAACTTATATGAAGAATGAACTTTATATATCTGATTCTACATATTTACTTTCAAAAGTTAATTGTAAATATTTGTGATAGGTACAATAAAAAATTTTTTTTAAAGATTTCCTTAAAAAAAGTATTTTATTTTAAATTTTTTATATACATGTTTCTATAAAGTAAATCTTAAAACTAAGAACCTCAAGTCTTAAGGCATAATACATACCTTAAAATATGTCAAGATATCTAAAATATATTTTAATACTATTCAAATATAATATCAAAACAATAATCTTGCAGACCAAATTAAGGATTTAATTGTTGATACAAGTCATTATTAGAAAATTCATGAAATTATTATCAAACCGTAACTGTTTTCACTGATCTACATTAACTCAATATATGATCAATAAATGGAAGTATGTTTCCCATCAACCTAACCGACTCAAAAATATTATATAAGTTTTGAGATTTTACACTAAATGTAAAAGCAAAATGTGTTTTCAAATATACTTTTTACTTTGACATTAGAAAAGGTTTACTAACCTACAAAGGTATTTAATGGATTGTTATTTTTCAACAATAAAAAAAGAACGGTTTAAAAATGTATTATAAATAAACACAATTCAAAAAAAAATATATATATGTATGTAGTATTATATGTACCACTGCCTTTTATCTTCAAAAAACATTACCAAAGGTAAAAATATTGAATTTCATTTAAAACCCTACCATTGTACATGTAGTTTAGGAATATCCCTGCAAGAATGTTACCCTTCTTAGTTTAATTTACGCCTAAATGATTTAGAAATAGCAATTTTTGTGGTAAACACTGCAGGCTTAAACAATTATAATAAAGTCTTTATAATCATGTTTATTCTGCATCACTCCCTCCACTTCCAGCAGGTTCTGATCCTTCTTCAGAACCGCTACCACCGCCACTACCACCCCCTCCTGCTTCTGATCCTTCCGTAGCTTCAGATGCTTCTTCTTCATCAGAGTCTTTGAGTACTTTAGCTTTGTCCAACTTCTTTGCTCGGCGTGCTTCAAAATCTGACCCTTCTTCGTCTGACGAATAAATGTTCCGCCTGTTTTCATCTGTAATTATCAAGTTAATTTGTATTAGAAACTGAAAGTATAACTTTATAAAATAAAAGATGAAACAAATATACTTCTCGATAGAAGTGGAACACCTTTTAAATTTAGATTTTTGTGTTATCATTTGTTTCCAATCTACAATAAAACATCTAATATTGAAATGGCATTGTTCCTTATACTTTCACTCCTTTGTGTTGTTCAAATGCATTTATTTGTGTATTTGGACTCATAACTAAATGAATGTTTTTAAATGAATGAATGACAAGTTAACACCCATATCAACACCATATCACTTCCCTATCAACACCATACGCTAAATAGAGCTAATTGCACGGAAGAACATGTATTATTGTGTTAATTTTGGTCAAAGAGATAACACAATTATTAATTGTATGTTTCTTATGAAAAGTGTGTATGCAAATCTTGAAAATGACAGACCGACTTCTTTGTGAAAACTTGATGGTGGTTTAATAAAATTATATTTTTTTGATGAATTAATTCACTTACTTTTTAAAAATATAACGGAATTTAAACAAATCTAATGAATGGTTACCTGTTCATATCAAAAACTCCTCTTTCAAGCCATACCTTTTGTAGGCCTTTTAATAATGCTTATTTTACAAAAACATAAATATTATGAGTTTATAAAACAGATAATTATTGGACTATTTTTAATGTTAGAGGTACCTCTATTTCACCCGTCCTCCCTTTCTATTTTTGTGGGATAGAACAGCATATCAATCTTTAAAAATTCATATAATTTCAACTATCTATTCTTTCAGATAATGCATAGCAATCATTTTTCACTATTCCTCCACTTTCATACCAATTATTAAATGATTTGGAACAAAATAAAATAAATCTATGTTACACCCTCTACTATCAATCGTTCTTGAGATAATGTTAGTCTAATTACGTTTCTGTTCTTAAAGTCTCAAAATATCATGCATCATTGAAAATGAGATAACTTTTTTTTTGTTTATTACAAATATGTAATTGGAATACAGTAAACACTCTCTGATCCGGATCTCTGATATCCGGAAACTCCGATATCTGGCTGTCGTATGCCATCGTATAAAAAATAATAAAAATACAATTTTCTATACAAAAATAATATTTTCGGGCCGAATAGTAGTGAACGATGTTTTTGAGCTGGATACTGGGCAGTAGTGCGGTTCGGATTCAATAACAAAAACAAATCATGACTCATTGCGAAGCTTTTCAAGCACTTGAACAGACGATAGACTACGTGGAAGAAAAAGAAGAATCCTCACCGGCCGATCTCCTTCTTTTTCGTAGATGGAGAGATATTACATCTAAGAAGCGTGTTCAACGAGCCAAGCAAGCTAACATTACATCTTTTTAAAATAAAAACTGACGTGAGTACAAATTACTGTACTGTAATGAAAACTAACATTTATCGTACTTCATCAAAATTTCACGTGTACAATCCTGTACGTATTTATTGTACTGTTTTATTTGCTAATCTTCATTTTTCGTTTGATATTTTTAGTTAACACTGTAGACCTAATTAATTGTTTGTGTACTTTATGCTGAGCCTCATTCAGCATAAAATAAATAGAATTTTAAACAAAGCTATTGTAATATTTATTTAATTAACCTACCTTTTGTTGTTTTTGGTACTTTTGTTACCGGTTACCGTACCGGCAAACTACGGCAAATTACATAATAGTACAGTTAAAACGTAACGTCTATATATTACAGTAATTTGAAAAACCATAGTTAATTTTTAGAATACTGTGGTAAAGCTACAATTTATCGTAAGCGCAACGCGTTTTAGCGCTAAAAACGTAAATTTGCTACGTTTTGTTCACGTTTAAAACCACTTTAACTATATAAAAATAGCCACCCCGATATCCGGAATTTTCGATATCCGGATTGGCCGGCGCCACATTAATCCGGATTAGAGAGTTTTTACTGTATATAAATTAAAAAAAAAAAAAAATTGTTGCAAAAATATTGCTACTTTATAAAAGTAACACTAAGAGGGAACCATATAACCAAACAAAAAACACAGGGTAAACTGGGACTTGAAAATACCTTTAACAAATTACCTATCGAGGCATATACTTAGAAAGTAAACAAAGTAATTTATAAATTCATGTTTAAAAAGAAACACTAACTGTTTACTAGTTTAAGGATTTACAAGAGAAGAATGTATAATAATAGTCTAATTTGGCTAAATTAAAAATTGATATCAGGACTTACTTTTATTTCCTCCTTTCTTATATTTATTCTTGATTGCAGACAAAGATATGGCACCCTCGTCATCAGATGCTTCGTGATCAGGTTCCAAGTATGAAGTACTTAACCCTCTGCCAGCACCTCTTTCTCTCACTCTCTTTTGTTTGCTTTCTCTTTTTACTGATGCTCTTAACTTTTCTTCTTCTTTCTAAAATGTTAAATTCAAATTTGAAAATAATATTCTAATTAAATGTCGGAAGTCTGAAAAAAAAAATTATAATTTCTCTGATTTCATTAAGCTAATTAGCATTAAGCTAATTACTGCGATGAATAACGATGAAGTAGAAAATCTAATTAATTTCTCAAATGATATACAGTATGTATATTGCTTATAAAAATGTTAAATGTTCAAAGTTAGTTGAATAATAGCCGAAACAGCTGGTTGATTAAATTATTGAACATATTTCTGTTCGTATATCTGGTTACTTGACAACTTTGATCTTGTATATTATATGCTCATAAAAATCTAAAGATAAAAAAACAAAACAAGTGAAAGACATTTCAAACTCTATCATTTGAAATTCTTCAAACTATTATTTTTAGTAACCATTATCAACGAATGATAAAACCTAATTTTATACACCAAGTTTTAATTAATCCAACTAAAATTCTTGACTATTAGAGGTATTATTGATGATTTTTGTTTTCTAATTTTGAGTTTAAGTAATTAAAAATTATTTTTTGATTGTAGAAAGGAGAAAACACATATATACTGTAAGCATGGGGCACTCTCCAACCAGTAATTAATAAAACATTATTTAATATTAATAATAAATATGAATTATTAATAAGATGTTAGAAATAATAAGTTATATAAAATTATAAAATGTATTTAAACAATCAAATGAACTAAATAAAACCTAATGACTACTAATAAACAATAAAAAACTTAACAAGTGAAAGCGTAAATTCAAACTGTGCGCGTGAGGTGACATAGACTGTAACCTTCAAAGAATACAGACGTTGCAAAAGTCCGTGCTAGCAGGAAATTGAACCCTGTAGAATATTTCCCATGAGCCTTAGCAGGAGCGTCTTGTCAAGGAAGCGTGGCTTGGGCAGTCTTGTTAGAATCACCTTGTGGAACAGTCGCGTTAGACGACGGCTGGACAGACTCAATCTCAACAACAAAAAATGGAGGACTTTAAGTAGTTGTGATGTGGCAAGAAGGTTGATAGAAGGTAGAGTGATTTGGACTGGTACTACGTGAGTAAAGTGAAATAAAGAGAAAAAGTAATCATTAGGAAATGAGTTTTAGTATGAACAGAAATATAAAAACTTTTAATTTTGTTGTAGCACATGTTTAAATACTTTGTAAGCAATGGCATATATACAACATTTAGATTTTAAGTTAAAAACCTGATGAGGTTCATTGTTGTTTTTGTTTGTCTTTATAATAAAAAAGGAGATTTCATTGCTTTTAAGATGGCGGGCTAAATTCTTTGTGTAGACCATTATCACGTATATGGAAACAACTGCTAACTACGACCAGAATGTAACCCTACCCTAGGTAAAATAAAATAGTAGATTGACTAATAGTTTTGTAAGAACGCAGACTTACAAAATAAAGTAACTTGATTTTAAATTAAAAGCTCTTAAAGCACAAATTGAATTAATTAATTAATACTTGATAACCAAAAATTAAATAGATAAATTACAAATTAAATTAACTCCTCTTACAAATGGCGCTCGAACAGATTTTCATATAATTGACAATTAATACTTGATAAAAAACCACATAACTTAACTATAACCTCTTACAATACATCAATGGAAGTAGATTTTAAATAGAAATTTGCAATAATTCATAATAAAAACTAATAGACGATCATCCAAGAGTATAAATCAAACTCCTGTTATCAAGTGTTAAACCTAGAACATGGCCTAAAGCTACGTCTGAACAATCAAAATAACTAAGACTAAATACAAACGTGATCTTACACAACACAAGAAAAGACAAACATCATGTTGATATGAGAACCTGGACCAGTCAACTAATTAAACAGAGGTTGTGTGCTAACGGAATCTTTTGTCCTCTCTTTTAAAGGTTTAGCATAAGACCTAGTTATAACTATTGTGGATATTTAACAGACAAAATTTATGTCTTATTCAAATTAGAAGAACTTTAATTTAAAAGTTTTAATTCAGTTTTGAAGATTATTTAGGCATTTTTGCCATTACATTGGTTAGGCGATGGACTTTGTTCCTTTCTTTGTGTCTTAATGACGGTGTCAAATAATATGCTGATTATTTAGTAAATATGGGCATTTGGTTTTTACAGCTGTGTAAATCTTGTACTCTTCTAAGGCATTCATGAAGTGTCTATTCTTATACATATATACGATGTCCATGTTTTTATCAAAATATGTGCGTTACTGATAAGGTGGTCTGCGTAACTGTAGGGTTCAGTTGCTTAGGTATCCTTAAACCTTTTTGAAAAGGACGTCCTGTCTGGCTGATGTAAAAACATCACTATTTGACTGAAACTGATGAATTGTTATTTAAAAAAAGCTTTTATTTTATAATGGTTTAAAAGATAATCAATTTCATTTGGTTGAGTTTAAATATTTATTATATTTAACATTTTTTATTAAAGTTTAATTATTGTATTAATTATTGAGACATATAGTCAAACAATTCATTATTTTGTTGGATTTTTGGTAAAAATTATAGCTTATAGAAGCTGCCACAATCAAGTTCATTGAGGAAGGAGTAGACAGTCTGACCTTGAAGAAACCAATAGAGACCATGAGGGTTTGACAGCTCTTAACACTGTGATTTTTCTGAAGTTACATTCACTAAGGCATTGCATCAGTTCCAAAGAGCATAATTTTACAAAATAAAACAACAAAAATTACATCTGTAGCTGTTTGCCTTCCTTGTAAACATTTCATCAGAAATTTCTCAACGAAAACAATATTTTCCCAAATATAAATCCTTAAATTGCAAAAAATTTCAATGAAAAAGTAATATTTATTTTTGTACCGAGTTATTACTATAAATAAATACTGGGTTATGTTTACAAGTAAAATATGCCCGTACAGCTGATGTGTTAATGTATCACTTAGAATAAACATGTTTAAATTATTAAAACAAAAAACTATGCAAACTTAATAAAATTACTTATTTACACAATTTGATTGGCAATGAAAGACGTCGGCAGTCTCATGCAGGGAGCTGCTCGAATTGACAACAGCACTCTACTCTTGCTCTCCTGTTGGCTACCCAATGGGCTTGATTCATGGCGCATAGTATAATCCCAAACTGTGCTATATTTTATTTAAAAAAATCAAATTCTCCGAAAATGTGATATTATCATCTACTAACAATAAATCATGGAACATTATTAATACATAATGATACGATAAATCTAAACACTGTTTTACAGATTAAATCAAGTTTCAAGTAGAAAATGAATCAATGTTTCCCCTTACCTTTATCATTTCTCCACGATGCTGGTCAGGATCAAATCCAACCTGTGATAGTACTTTGATACCTGATGTTTTCTGTGATCTATCAGCCAATGATAATGTCATCTTTCTGTGTGTAAATGACTCTGTAGAATGAGGTCTGAATGTTAACTTGGTTCTAAACACTGCTTGACCTTGTAATCCAGTTCCTTGGCGAATGAAAAGATGGTTGAAGTCTCCCTGTACAAATAACATTTATAATTATTTCCTTGAAAATATTTCACTACAAAACTGATTTGATAGTAGTTAAGCCCTCGACGTGGTTTGCTGAGCAGTGCTTGCATGATTTTACCTGCTGTATTTGCGGATTGCCGAACACTGCTTGCATGGCAGTAGTCTGTCAGCTAATGATCTCTACCGGGTACATTTGGGACTATTTGAAGAAACTTAAATACACAGAACATGTAGAAAAGCTATTTTGCAACACATTGCTCATCTATCTGCTAATCTAAGTAGGGTAAATTTTTAATAAGAAATTCAACTCGGTGTAGATGTTAAAAAACTTTATTACTAAATTAGGGTAACATTTTTTTTAAAGAAATTCTGTTAGTAGTCTATCCACTTTTAAACTACAGAAAAGAGTTGTTTTATGTTATGGAAAAAAAAAAAAAAAAAAAAAAAAAAAAAAAAAAAAAAAAAAAAATCTCACATTTTGAAAGACCACCAATCCACCAATCCATATCATAAACAGGTAATTTTTGTTGAATGTGTAATGCATATTTTGTGATTACAGTGACAAACAATAGATAATAATGTTATAAGAAATAGTATTTTTTATAATTTTTTGTCTATACTAATAGGAATGTCATGAAAAAGGTATAACATTCCAGGAATATAGAGGGTGTGTGCAAATTTATTGATCCCCTATTATTTTCTTTTATATGACCTCATTTAAACTGTACTTCTTCGAAGACTTTATGATAGTACAGTGAGGCCGAAAGCGCTAATTCCAAGACTTTAGTACTAGAGAGAACTGTAACTTACGTTATGTCCTAATACCCTAAAACGCATTATTGCAACAGTTTTTAACTTCATATTAACATAAGTGATTTATCTAGTCATAATAAAATTATAAACAACATTTAAATTACTTTGAATATAAAGAAATATAATCATTGTCCTACACAAACAGTGACAATGTGGCAACATTACAGAATGGGAGAGGAACCAGTAAGGTAAGCCACCAGCTGGTTTTCACCTCGGTTCTATTTCCATGACTTTACTAAGTGGGCATCATTAACAACACTCAATAAAATAAACTTATGTTTAAAAATAACAAAACACTGGAGATCTTAAACTCACCTGCAAAGGTTGTTTATAAATATCAAATATTTCAGAACCTAAATGAAGAGACATACTGCCGTCAGACCAACGTATAAACCTAGCGTTACTTTCCTTCACAGTATTGCCTTCTTTGTCTAGCACTTCTCTCCATCTGATTGTGTTCTCTACTTTTAACTTTAATCTGAACAATAAATAACAAAATCACTTGATATTAGTTAAAAACAGAATGGGTTTTAACACATAGATATGATTTTATTTTTGCTATTATAAACATAAAATTATAAATTACAGTTTAATAAATCACAGTCACAATTATTACAAATGAAATGGAGTAAAAAACCCTACTTATATATTTATACTTGGTATGTTTACATAAAAACCAAAATTTAAAAAAAAAACATTTTATAAATGCTAGCAAAGCAGAATTATTAGATGGATATTAACCAATTTTTGGTGTTATGCAGTGGTATAGGTAAAGGGGTAAAGTTCAACAGATGTCATGTGTTGGTTGGTAAATGATACTCACCAAAGTATCTTTAATGAAATTGTATCTGAACTATCATCTTAAAATTTTGTGCAATAAACCTATACAAATATTTTTATTGTACCAAACTTCATCATGGAAACTACATCTACAATTTAAATATGAACCTTGTCAATACTATGCACCATCAATAGGACAACAAGAGTAGTATGCAGTTGCCAATTTGAACAGCTCCGCATGAGGCTAAACGCAAGGCTACTGACGTCTTGTAATACTGAGTTGCATAAATAAGTAGTTTTATTATATTTGCGTAGTTTTTTATGAGTTAAATCATATTTTTGTTTGTTTTAATAATTTTGAAATGTTTAATCTAACTGATATATTAACATTATTACTGATATATTTATTTTGTAAACATTTTTTGCTTTGACGGTAATAATTATTTCCCCTGCAACAATAGTAATAACCCAGTACAAAAATAACTATTAGTTTTTAATTGAAGTTTCTTGCAATTTAAGAGGAAAGATTTCTATTACATATATTTATTTTATCAGAAAAATATTGGGTTTTGTTGAGAAATTTCTTTGTTTGTAAAAAATAAAAGTAGCTTCGGTTGTTTAAAAGAAAAAAAATTATTTAAATTATGCTCTTTGATGGAAAATGAAGGGCAGTATCTATGATTTTTCCGACCGTCTTAAATGAACGTAACTGTACAAGAATCACAGTGCTAAGCACTGTCACAGCGGAGAAACGAGTTGGCAAATCCGCACAGTCACTATTGGTTCCTTCCAGACAAAGGCTGTCTACTGCCTCTTCCCTCAACAGACTTGACTCATGGCGGCTTTTATAGTGGATATAATTTGTGCCAAATTTTCACCACATATGGTATAAACATTAATTTTGAATGGTTTAGATAAATTTGTCAGTCCCGAAAAATTAGAAATTGTTTTCAACCAATTTTAACAAAAAAGTGTTTTTTTTAATCCTCAAAAGATTAACAATCAAGATATATACACCAGATATAACTTTCATCGGAGTTCGAACCTTTGATCAAAGGGATATTACCATGACCAACATCCACCATAAACATCTCGGCTTATTGTGGTTTAAATCAAAAGAAGGAATATAAAAAACCAGGGAGACTTAACCTTCGTACAAGTCTCTAATTTATTAATTCCTAAAACAATAAAGAAAATATCCTTTTTTTTTTTACAGAGATTCAATGAGAAACAATTGAATATATTATTATTTCACAACAGCATGTACGCGTCAGATATGTGTTTCAAATAATACCAATTCAGCTTATTATGAGGAAAGTTTTCTGAAACAAATATCCTAGGCTATAATATCACTTAAAATTATAAACGATGATTGTGGATGAATGCAAGCGACAATGTTAAAACTAGTGTTGATCACTTGTAAACCATTACTCTCAAGGTGTTAATGTATTTTCTAATGCTCGGCTGTTTTAAAACAGTTTTTAAAATGTCTTTACAAATTTAAATTTCAGTTTTAATTTTTAAAGTAATTATTAAAACATTAAATTAAATGTTATTTAAAAATATGGGTTCTTTTACCCATTATATATTAAAATCTAGAGTTTGTTTTCTTCAAATGAGCATCACTATTTAGAAACACACTTTTCAAAATCTAATGTGGTGTCAGGTGGCGACTGGTAGTGATTATCAGATTTAAGTATATAGTGCCTTTACACAACGTTATGTGTAAACGTTTTTAAAGGATCAACTTTTAGAAACAACAATGAATAATCCTTGTGTATCATGTACCAGGTTAGGGGAACCGGTAATTCTACATCATATTATCAACATTTTAAATTAAAACCTGCACTCAACTAGGTACAAATGCCAGATTAGAGATTTTTAAATCTATAAAAATTGTCTCTGTAATTTGTTGAGACTTTAATAAATATGTAACCTAAAATTTTTATAAAAGATGGTTGGATCTAATTTTACATGGTAATTAAAAGGTGGTTCGTAACTAGCTCTAATTTTACAGTCATGAAGGTTCTATATCAATAGTCCATAACCTAATTTCTAGTTAGAACTAAAGACATTATGATACTACATAAGTAATGTATCACAAGTAGAAGTATTTTATAGTATTATCATGTTTTGTATTGGACAAAAAATATCAGGTTTTCCATTGTGATCAATATTACAATTGAATTTCTAGACTACTGTATGCAGTCTTGTTTGAGTATTTGCAATGAATGTACTGGACTTCTTTAAGAAATACCATTGAAAGTGGTTGAAACATTAATAATTAATGTAAAAAAAAAATCGATACATTATACATCCCAGAAATACAATTTTCGTAACAAATATTATCATCATACCTAGCTCTGCCTTCTTCATCCAAAGTTTCTTCTTCATCAATTTCATCTTCATATGTTTCTGGATCAAAAGGTCGAGTTTCAACAGATAAGAAATTAGGCATTTTAACAAAGTGAATTTCACGCCCCAGGTCACATGTTATTTTAGGTATTTCTACATCAATTCTTGTCTCTGGTGGTGGTTCTTCTTCTTCTTTATCCCCACCTTCTTCCTGCGGTCAAAGGAATATTTATTTTAGTTGATAGCATGGGGAGAAAACGATTAAAACTTAAAACATTAAAAATAATAAAATATTTTTTTAAACTATTGAATATCTAAAATATTCTTTTCAGTGGTTAAGAGAAGGAACAGTGATTAAAAAATATTTCAGTATTTGTTATATATTAAAAGTATTTCTATGTGTTAATCATTAGTGTATATTAACAATATCAAAAGAATCCTGTGTCAGTATTATAATTATATATATATACATACATGTCTGTTAGTACAATAATTCTTAAATAAATTTGTCAACTTTTACCAATGTTGGATGTTAGTATTTCGGTGTCTCCTTTTAATTTCTTGAATAAGTTAGATCGCAGTAGAATTGGAAAATCAGAAGTTTGATTTAATTTAAAAAATATACTATCATTTTTGAAACATCAAATTTAATGAAAAGAAATATTATAAATTATGATTGTACGTTTTACAGTTTTAAAGATATTTGATTTATGTTTTTTAGCTTCAAAATGGAACGGTTTGAGATCACCAAAAGGAATTTGTCAGTGTTTACTTTCTTGAGTTTAAAATAGTTCTGATTAAAGTACCAAAAGAATTTTGTTTTTTATTTAATCACTTAGAATTAACAAACAAAGTTTGTTGATGTTAGCTTTGACAACACTTGAAATGTAAAATTCATTAACATTATATAACCACGAACTAAAAATTATTGATAGCTTTCTCTAATACAGTTTCTTAAACAAAAATAGAAAATATTGGTAAAAACCTGTTTGCAATTTTTAGTACTGACTGCACTTTTTGAAATATATTTTTAATTGCTTCTTTAAAAATCGTGCAAACTTAGTTTTACTGAAATATAAGTTTTATTTTTATACCTAAATTTATAGAACAACAAACTCAATATTCTAACAAATAAACCTGGGGTATTCTATCGAAATATAGGGAATTCTAGCTAAAAATTACAGAAGTTATTTTGAATATAACAAAAATTACCACGTAGACTTGGCAGTTTTAATATTTGTTTTTTCTCAACCTATTTTGATATACAATTAACACAAATTGTTGAAATTGGGATTTTATTTTACTTATTTATTGTCATGTATCCTTTCTTTACAGATTATAGCATAGCTAGAAAATGGGTGACATTGTCAAAAAGATTATATTAATTAATGTCACATTGATAAATAATTTTAGTTGTCCTTAACTATTCATCAACATCAAAATATGCCTTTAGAATAAAAATTATCTTTACTGTAAGTCAATATTGTCAAATTCAGACGGAAAGGAAGCTAATCAAATAAATTTTATTTACCAATATTAGCAAGGAATTTCTGGACTATATTCAAACAATGATTTACTAATTGGAAATTATTTTTGTTGTTCATGTCTACTTGTTAATTTTAACGACACTATATATTTTTTTATAAAGATGACACTGTAAAATCTACAATTATGAGTCAATTATTGCATTTTCTTAAATAGAGGCTTACAAGAAGTAGTTTTATTTGATAAAGACTTACAAAACTTACAAAATAAATTGACCCCTATTGTAAATTCTAAAAGCAAATGGATATAAAAGCGTCTGAAAGTAAATCCTATATATTTTTAGATGCAGCTTTTGCATATCATAATTGCTTTTAATTTTAGTTTTAAAAAGTTTTTAGAAGACAATACAAATTTGAAAAATAATTTGAAACTTTTCATTTCAGACCCAAGAAATCTGAGGATGTTAAGATAACTGCAAGGGCTGAACTGATTTTCTTGTCACTTTCCCTAATTTCTTCCATCAGGGGATTAGATAAACGTTATTAGGCCTCATTTTTAAATTTTTGATTTAATATTGTAAATAATTAACAATTTTCATAATATTTAAGAAACAATTAAAAAGGATGGAAGGAAACCTTATATTTCTCTCATAATAAAAATGAACTTAATTGCCTAATTTGAGAAACACTACTTTTTAGGGTCCATAGATAAAACTAAAGAACCCTTGTCTTCTACCTTACAGATTTATGATATGTCTGCTAAACTGCAGAAAGAAGCAACTGAGGATTACTACACAAATTGAAAATAAATCGCTGAGAATTAGCACTATCAACATAACGCTTATTTTTAGGGTCGAGAGACTACAAGTATTCTCTCTCCATTGTGACCCTGTCGAAAGGCTCTATTCAATTCTTTGTCCTGTCTCTTGTTTGTCAAGCAGGAGTGGTAACCAATCTATCAATAAACAATAATGAAGAGGTTAGTTAGGTCACCAAATTCATGTACTTGAGGAGATTAATAAGAGTAGTTGATGACATTGAAGTATATCGGAAATAAGTTTTAAAAGTCCAGAAAAGCTGTTGGTATGTTAATTAAGATATATAGGTCTTGTGACTAATCCAAATCCACAAAATCCTTATTTTCAACTCGAACATTAAATCACTTTTCTCTTATACAAATATGAAACCTGAAAAACATTACCAGCTCTTACTTAAATGTATAACCATTGCCTATGAATTATTTTGATAATCTCATGGATAAACTGTGGCATTAATCTAAATCTTTTCAATAATTAATAAATCAAAAGACGACAAAAAGAGAATTAAAAGGTTAGGGTATTCTCTGTAGCATTAAGCTGGATTCCCCAAGCTAGCAGAACTGTTGACCAATCGAGATAAAGATGGCAAAGAACCATCAAAGGAGAAATAGCCTCACGTGGTAAATCCTGTACAAATGTAAAACACATAGTGCAAAGTAGAACCAGAAGATATGCTTCCCTAGAAGCTCTATCCTTCTCCAAGATTTGATAAAGCCCCACAGAAGACATAAATAACTATAGTTTCACGACGAACTTACATCTTCCTTTGGTGTACCTCTTCTTACGTTATCGTCATCACCACTTCTACTTCTGCTCCTGCTCCTACTTCTACTTCTGCCTCTTTCGTCATCTGATTCTTTATCCTTATCTTTCTTCTCATCTTCATCAGTACTGATATCATCAGCATCTCCAAATAATGCTTCCGCAGTAGCTAAAAATAATACAGTCGTACAATTAGAAGGAAAAACTAGCTATACACATAAATATTTTCAAGTAGCATGGAGGTTGGTCAAGTGTGTGTGTGTGTGTGTGTGTAAAATGATAGATACATCATGACCCTTAATGAACAAGTTGATACTGCTCAAATGGAAGTGAAAGGGACATGAAATTTGGCATATAGGACTATGTAATGCCCATATACAAATATGCATATTGAAATTTAGAAAATTTTAATAAAATTATGAATATTGTATGACCAATTAAGAAATTCAAAAACCTTGTATACAACAATTTTTCCTTCTGCACTTTTCTTTTGTCTCTAAGAAACTTTGATAAAAACTTTAAAAAAATCAGATTTCTAATTTATCAATTCTACTACAAAATATAGTAGAAATACAATTTTTATTGTATTAAGTTACTCCTTTTACGAAAGGTGAATATGTGTACTAAATAATACTTGATGTATCAGTATTACCATAATAATAACTGATTTCAATGAAACTTGTTAAAAAACACACCTGTTATAAGCCTACTAAAGACAGCCAGAGTTCATTGCACAGCGTAATCAGAACAAAATTATGTATAACCCAACTAGTAATATCTGATATTTGACCGAAAAATATACAATTTCCATGTTTACTTTAAAATATATAAAATCATATAAGGAAAAAAAATGATCTCCAAACCACAAATAAGAAACAAAAACAAAAATTGTGTTAATCCAGTCATGTTAACTGCAACCAAGTTTTAGCTGTACCCTCTGAAGAAGGGTAGTATAGTAACAAGAATACTACAGTTAAATAGATTATTAATACAGTCATAGTATTTATATTTGGTAATCATTTGTTTTTCTTATTGTGAATAACAGCACAGTGCTCCTTGGAATCGTTTCATATTAAAAATTGGGAGAATGCATGTTATTTTTGTATTCACTGAGTTTGTGTCCTGTGAGTGCGGGACTATGTGAGTGAGTTTAATATTATGGAATATGAATGTGAGTAAATGAAATCATATGTCTATAACTGGGAATTGTCGGAATGGATTCATTTGAATAAATGTATAATATTGTATTACAGTTAGTTCCTATAAGAATAAGATATACTGGGTCTTTTAAATTATTTGTTTTTTAACTGAGAACAAAATAAAGCACATAAATTCATTTGGATTCAACTGGATTTAATAAAAAAACTTAAAATTAAGCCAAATTCTGAATTGTTATGGTTATGACAGGTGTTTGATGTGACTGCCAACTACATTATACTTAGGCCTACCTGAATCTTTTGGTTCATCTTCATCACCAGCTTCACTGCCTGAACCAATCACTGCACTCTTCTTTTTCTTCTTTATCTTGGCATCTGAATCGAAATCACTTTCACTATTGGTGGAGTGCTTTCTTTTAATCCTGTGTTTGAAACAAATTAAGAAAGTTAGGCTAGAGAAATCAACTATATATATTTTATGGCATCACTCATAAATACAATAATGTGAAACTAAGCAACTAAATTTATGCCAATTACTATAGTATTCTAATGTGGAATATTGTGAGATTTGCCACGTTTAAACATTACTTTATGCACAAAACCTTTACTAAAAATACTACTAATTTATTTATGCTAACAACTGTTGATATATGGTCAAATTTTGTTTCAAATTAAATACATAAAAACAATATTGTACTTTCTATTTTTTAGCATCGCAC